>PISX010011104.1:0-66911 GCA_004024625.1 Mellivora capensis
ATATATATTTGTGATCTTGTAATCATTGAGAACATGCTTTAAAAATCTGAACTCTACCTCTGATACTACTAATACATTATATGTTAATTAATTGAGTTTAAGTCTTAAAAAATGCAAAAAAATCATATTCAAAATAAAATTGACCACCTCACACCCACTAGGATGGTTACTATAAAAAAAAGAATGAACCCATAAGATAACAAATATTGGTGAAGATGTGAAGATATTGGAACCATTGTGCACTGTTGGTGGGAATATAAAATGGTACAATGTGAAAATATAGTGGCTCCTCAAAAAATTAAAAATAAAATTACCTTGTGATCCAGCAATCCCACTTCTGGGTATATACACAAAAGAACTTAAAACAGGGTCACAAAGAGATATTTGCACCCCCATGTTCCTAGCAGTATTATTCACAATTCACACCAAAAGGTGGAAACATACCAAATATCCACTGATGGAAAAATCAATAAACAAAATGTGGTATATACATACAAGGAATATTATTATGCCCTGAAAAGAAAGGAAATTTTGATATGTGCTATAATAGATGAAACTTGAGGACACTATGTCAAGTGAAATAAACCAGTCATAAAAGGACAGATACTGTACGATTCCACTTATAAAGTACTTAGGATAGTCATATTCACAGAGACACAAAAAATGCTGTTGTCAGGGTCCCAGAAAGGGGGAGAATGAAGAGTTATGATTTAAATAGTTATAGAGTTTCAGTATTAAAAGATGAAAAATTTTGGAGATTGATATGACAATGGATGCACAACAAAATGAATGTGAGGGCTTATGTATACTTCACCACAGTTTAATAAATAAAAATAAAATGGAATGAAAAGAAAATAAAAATTTACAGTTATAGGATCAACTCCTTTGAAGTAATTACTAAGTCTTTGTTAACATTTTTTTTGATTACAAAAAAATTTGATTCTGCCAGGTAACCACAAAAAACACCCAAAGTAGACACTGGTTGAGGTCAATTCAGGCAAATATGTCTTTCCATCAAAATATTTTATTGTTCAAAATAAAGTAATTAAAGAGTTCACTATAAACTGAGAAGATTTACAATGACTTGAATAAACTCTTTCTTTTTAAAAGAATTATTTTTTGAACAAATGAAACCAACCCATATTATAATTGGACCTGTATGAATAAATGGAAAATGGATAGTTGAACTATACAAAATTGCCTATACTCAACTCTTTTTGACCTATAAAAATCTCAAGTTCATATGATCAACCTATTCAGTTTTGGGGGTAAAATTATGAATTAGAAAAATGTATTTAAATACAATACTGCTCTTGGATATTTATTCCAAGTTTGAAAATTTAAATTTCTATAGCCAGATTGTAAATTGCTTTTGAAGATAAGCCTCCTTGCCCACTCCCTACAGAAAGCAACTGAAGTTCAAACTTTGTTAATTTCTTTAAAATAAAAAGAAATTATAAGTGTTTCTGACAGCATTTCATATAGATTAAAAAGTTGTTTTAAAACGTATCTCCTTGGGACGCCTGGGTGGCTCAGTCAGTTAAGCCTCTGCCTTCAGCTCAGGTCATGATCTCAGGGTCCTGGGATGGAGCCCTGTGTCAGGGTCCCTGCTCAGTGAGGAATCTGCTCCCCTCTCTCCCTCTGTTCCTCGCCCCACTTGTGTTTTCTCTCTCTCTCTCTCTTTCTCTCTCACTCTCACTCATGCTCTTGCTCTAGATATCTCTCTCAAATAAATAAATAAATAAAAATCTTTAAGATAAAATAAAATAAATCTCCTTGACCAAAGAGTGAAAATGAAAAGATGAGACTTCTCACTTTGAACATTGATTCTTTCAAAAGGGCTCCAACCAGAGGGTTAGAGCTGCATCTTTGCCCTCTGCCTGTGACTGAAAGACATAAAGCAGAGGGAACGTGATGCGAACTACTTAGTGTGTAAAAAATCACCCACACTTCCTTTGGTGAGTAGATCTCTCTTTACGGGTCAATAATAGGCTCCATTTTGAATTCATTCTTTATTTCTTTTTGGAAAAAATAAGTCAAGCCTATAGAAAACTCAAAAGAACTTATATTACCTATATTTGCCAATGGTTCACTTTTGTCATATTCTCTCTCTCTCCCTGTATATATATATATACACAAAAGAAGATGTAAACATTTCTACATACGTACATTCTATGTATGGGTATATAAACATACATATATAAACATTTCTCTTTTATATATGGACATCACTTTATTTCTTAACCATTTAAAGTTGTGACTATCATGACATTCCCCCCTAAATACATCATCACACATCCCCTAAGAACAAAGCCATTCTCTTCGATAACTAAAACACCATTACCAGAGACAAGGAATAAAACACTGTTATAAAAACATTATCAAGTATGTAGTCCTTATTCAAGTTTTCCCAATTAAAAATATTCTTTACAATTCGTTAAACAAATCTAGAATCCTCTCAGATTTCATTCATTATATTTAGTGGTTATGTCTCTGCAGTCAAATTTAATTTTAGAAAGAGTCCCACAACTCGACCCCATTACAAAGACATTGACTTTTTTCTTCATGACAAAGACATTGTGAGAATCCAGGCCAACAGTTTGGACTTGGCTTGCTACTAGATCCAGGTGAAACCTTATGGTAAGAGTATTATCCAGGTGAGAGTGTCTTCCTTTGAATCACATCAGGAGGCTTTTAACGTCAGTTTGATGTTAAGCTCGATCATGTGTTTAAAGTGCTTTAAGTTGATTCTTACCAACCTTAGTCTTTGAGAGTATCTTCTGTCCTTGTGTACAAAATCTGTGAAGTTTCTGCATCTGACTACATAGAAGAATCTTATGTCTTGAGTACCTATGTATTCCATATCCCAGCTATCATTAGCTTGTGTCAAACAGGTTTGACTTATTTGTTTTTCAACTGAGGAATCATGAATTACTGATTTACTGATGACTTTGGGAATATATAACTGTCCAAAGGATTGAAAGCTGCTTGAAGAAGACCACAAACATCAAAATGCTTGTCTGAGCTGCTGGGAAACTGAAAGGGTGTTTGGTCACCTCTCCCTCTCTCTGTCTCTGTCTCTCTTTCTGATGCCTCTTACCTAAGACCATCTTATTCTATTTCTGTATCTGTTGCTTCAATTACAAGTTATTCTGTAAGGAGTAGACACAGAGAAGAAAGGATTTGCAGAGAAACGTTTAAATTCAAATCTCTTCACCATAGTTTTTAGCTGGTGAATATTTTGTCTCTTTGACAGAATTCTCTGTCCACTTCCTAAGGACTTCTCTAAATAACTTCTCTGCCAATAGAAGCCCCTGGAGCAATCTACCATGCATTGCTTTGTGCTCTGGGGAATGGCTGACCTTGGTTGGAAGTGAATTTATTACTTCCTGTTTCCTTTACATCTCCCACTTCCCTCCCCACCTCCTTGCTCTAATAATGACATATAAAGTTAATGAGCACTAGTAATTAAGATGACCATTTTAGAACAAGTGAGTTGGGTATTCAATGCCCTTGACCTAAACTTTACTTGGAGAAAGGATAGCTGAATAATTAGAAAACGGGATTCCAAATCAGAAGCCGAGAGTGTCTTTTCTGCCAGTAATTTGTGTAGCTTTGGCTGGATTTACCTCTATATATTTTATTTTGTCCATCAGCTAAATAGGACTTATAATAATTTCTCTTAAGAGCTTTTGAGTGGCCACAGATGAAAACCACAATACGATAGCAATATAACTTTTAATTTGAGAACTAGGCATTATGAATATTTTCACTAATTATAAAATCCAATATATTTTCCTTGGTTCACTTTTATCTACTTAAATCAACAAAAGCCACAACTTAATCTCTTTAAATAAATAGCTTAAATTAATAAGGGAAATTTAAAATACTTAATTTTTAAATTCTTATATAGTGTCCAAGTTTAGCCTCAGAAAATTTTAAAGTTACAAGTAACTTCTTATTTTATAAATAATCAGTTAAATAAATGTTAGAAATATAAATAAATAAGAGGAAAAACAAATCAGAATTCCATCATCATTACGATGGGACCCTTGTCAACATCTTAAGTATGTCCTTGCAGAAGGGATCATCTAGGCATATCCTTTTATAACTTGATTTGTCTTTTCATTCATTAATCTATTTTGAACATCTTTCTGGTTCATCCAAAGCCATTACTTCTCTTCCAGAGACATGATCCCAAAAGTACTTTCTTAGCCAACCCCTTCTCTCCCCCCATGCTAATCTCTGTCTCAGAGTTTTCCTTCAGGGAACCTAACCTATAACTGTTGTTATTGAAGGTGGTCTGAGAAAGCAGACACTAAGAAATTTGGAGCTAGATCACTCCCCCACCGCATCAGTGGCTGTGGGTGGAGCATAGGTTACCCGTGGCCCAAGGAAGCAGAGCATCATTAAAGCTTTCACGGACGGTGAACTAGGATGTGACATTGGTGAAAGAAAAGGTACCAGCTAGTGAGATTATCAGGTGTTCATAGTAAATATGGGAGAAACAACAGAAGGCCAGTGAAATTGGGTGGCTATGGCTAAGTTTAACTGATACTTTGGATAAAAATTAAAGGTTGAGAAGGATTATCTGACAGTTAAAGAGTGATAGCCAAAGGGCTTCCTTGGTAGCTTATAAAGTACTCCAGTTTTCAATAGCCAAGGCTACAGAAAGCTAAAGACCAAGACCAGGACTTAATCATAAAATTCACAGAGTGCTAAAGAATGTTTAATTCTCAGCTGAGGCAAGTAAGCTAGGGAAGAATGGGCACCTGATACCTGGAATGAGGATGTTTGGATTGATGATCTCCAAGAATCTTGGATCTCAGATTCCTCTGAACTCTGAAATAGCAGAAGGAGACTACTCTTCACTCTCCAAGGTGAGCACTGCCTCCTTGTTGAAGGTGCTGTAGAAGCCTTTCTCTCATAAGAGCTCTGTTCCTTCTTTGAGATCTGTCCCCACTTGCTGGTCATCAGGACCATAAGGGTGAAGTTACTACATAACCTGGGTAGGGATATTCTAAGTCTGATAAAGGAGGAAAGGGACTGTACCCCAAAGGAGCTGTAGAACCTTTCTAACAGCTACCATCAGAAGCTGGGAGAGTATATATGAGACTGGTTTCTGAGCATGCTGAATAAGGTGGGGCATCAGGTGGGGTCATGAAATCTAAACCTGGGTAAGTACTGATTTGAGAGCATTTTTCCAGGATACAGGATTTAACATTCTAGCAAGGACACTGAGTGATGGTGCAAATGTGCTGTGAGGGAGGCCTAGACTGATGGAGAAAGAAAAGGTCCACACTGAGACACAAATGGCACAACTGCCATGGCACATGGTAGAAGGAGAGATTAAAGGGATCAGAGAAGTGGGCATATTATAACATATCTACCATGTAAGATGACTGTATTCCATGGGAGAATCTGGAGGATTTACCACTTACCAAAACAATAAGCAATGTGTTAGTGAGAGGGCACCATCACCACTAAAAAATTCAGTGGTGGCTCTCCCATCTAGGTGAGACTCCTGGTAGAAGGTGCTTACCAAACTGGGATGAGGCTAAGTGGCAGTGCTTAACCATCAGAGGCCCAGTATTGAGTGGCAAGGCCAGAGGGCATTCAGGGGGTCTGATGCACAGAAAGTTATATAGTTGGCTAATTGAACATAGTATCCCTAGGGACAGAATAGATGGGCAGCCAAGAATGGTGCTACTTAAGCTGTTCAGTCAAAAGAAATCAAGGGTGGATGATAAGGCAGCTGAGGGCAGTCACCTTAATAAATGGTCACAATCTCTTGCCTATTTTTCTAGCCCTCAGAAATCTAAGGGAGGTGCCATTCCCAGGATGAAGGATTCCACAGCACTATGGCAAGTATACATGGTAATGGTTATCTGGATCTCCTACAAAGATATGTATGGCCATTTACTTTGGTGACCACATACTAGGGCAAGGGAGGTACCCAATCACAAGATCAAAGTTAACCCAGAGATCTGGAGCATCATCATGATGGCATATGGAAGCCAAGTAATAAATATAATTCTGAGCCAGCTCTGGCTGATCATGGGTCCAGTGGGTCCACAGACCCACCCAATGGTCATTTCTCTGTCCCCAAATGTACCATGGGAAGAGATATACTCGGTATTTGCCACAATCCCCATATTGGTTCCCTCATTTTTGAAATAAGACCAATCAGAGTGGGAAGACCAAGTGGAAGCTCTGAACCTTGTAACCCACTTCCCACTCCCAACCAAAACAAAAAATCAAAAACAAAATCACATCTCAGCCATCGTTACAGTCTAAAGGATGCCAAGGTGGTAAGCCCCATCATATCCTTATTTAATTCATCAGTCTGACCCTTGAGTAAACCAAGTGGATGCTAGAGGATGACAGGAGCCTATTGTAAACTCAACTGTGTAGAAGCCACAATTACAGTTGGTGTGGCAGGTGTGGTATCTTTGCTCCAGCAGATTAAGGCCATTGATCTGGCACGTATGTTTTCTTCCATCTCCATAAGGAAGGAAGATAAAAACATTCATACCCATCTGGAAGGGTCAACAGATTACATTAACAATCTTGACCTAGGACTATAGTAACTCCCCTCTGCTCTATCATAGTATAGTCTGAGGAGTCTTGAATGCCTGGACTTTCTGCCAAATATCACACTGTTCCACTAGGGTGATGACATCATGCTGATCAGATCAAAGAGCAAGAAGGGGCTGGTCTTTTGGTGAGACGTATGCCCCTCAAGGTGAGAATAAACCTTACAAAGATTCAGAGGTGTCTACCTTAGTGAAGTGTTGGAGGATCCAGTGGTCTGAGCATGATTGGAAATCTCCTAGAAAAAAGAGTGAATGACTGCCTCTTGCACCTCCCATCACAGAACACTTCACAGATTTTTCTGGGTTCTGAAGGTAGCATATGACACACCTGCAAACACAGCTCTGATGTACTTGTCAGATGATACAGAAGGCTCCTGGCTCTGAGTAGAAATCAAGATGAGTTCTGTTGCAGGTCCAGGCAGAGGTTCAAGTGACCCGCCACTTAGGTCTTCCAATCCAGGAGATCCTATGGTTTTAGAGATGTCATGGTGGGAAGGGACACCATATGGAGTTCATGATAGGCCCTAGTGGAAGAATCACCACACAGGCCTCTGGATTTCTAGAGCGGGAGCATGTCATCTGCAGTAGAGAATTATACACTGTTTGAAAAACAGCTCTCAGTATTGTGCCTCGTAGAGATAGGGTGTTTGACCATGGGATACCAAGTAATCAGGCCCCCAGAACAGTTCATCCTGAGCTGGGTCCTTTCAGACCAGTAAGTGATAGGTCACATGGGCCCAGCAGAAACTATTATCTAATCCAAGTGGCACATTCAGGATCAAACATGAGTGAGTGGGGAGAACACAAGTAAGCTGCATAAGGCTAGCTGAGGCCCCGTGTCATCCATCACTGTTCGCCTCCCTCCATCCAGATCCTAGAAGAAGAGAGATTGGAAGATAGGAGACAAAGAGCAGAGGCATGTGGATTGACATGGGAATGAGCATGAAGACCTTCAGATTGCACGTATGAGTGCCCACCAGAAAACACCCACCATGGAAGAGGAACTAACAACGAAGCAGGCAGAATGACTCACCCAATGGGTACCAACCAGTGTCTGTCATCGCCTGATGCTGGTGCAATGAATGCATGAACAGACAGCCATGGAAGCAGGGATGGGGGCTAGGAATGGAAAGGAGGAGTGGACAAGCAAGAATAAGGCTTTGAGAGAAGGCTGGAAGAGAAAATGTTCCCCAGCCAAGAGAACAGCCTTAGAGAGATGTGACAAATGGAATGTCTATTGAACTGAAATGAACTGAACTGAAATTTATGAAGTGTTTCGCTGTGGACCTGGGGTAGGTTTAGGGATTCCTACACAATTTCACCGACCACACACAGTATGGTCCCTGTCACCAAATGTCCAAGCTGTCTATAACAGAGACCAACTCTGAATCCTGGCTATAGCACCAGCCACTTTGGCAAGTTGGCCCCTTGCCTCTAAAAAGGGAAACTTGCCTGGAAGAGACACGTATTTGGAGTATGGTTTTGCCTTCAGGACCTCAGTCACTTCCATATTCTGGAAGCTTACAGTGTGATCCCTCTCTACAGGATCCCAAGTAACAGCACATTAAACCTAGGAACCCACTTTTACAGTCATATTACATACTGCCCTAGCCAGAAGGGGCTAGTCTGGTAGAATGATGGAACAAGATCAAGTCACAGCTGACGGGTCTGCTCAGAGGTGTTTTTGAGGCTGGAAACCATCTTTGAGGATATCATGTTCACCGTAAATCAACAAACTTAAATGATGAGTGTCTCAGTAGGTCAAACACATGAATCTAGGAACAAACGGGTGGAAGTAGGAGTGATGCTGCTTACCAACACTCGCTGTTACACCCTGGGGATTCTGTGCTTCCTGTCCTCTCAGCTCTGGGCTGTCCGGGTATATAGCAATCCTGGTTCCCAAGAGAGGAACACTTCTGGCCAGCGGACACATCACCCCGTTGTATAGCCAATTTGAAGCTCAATGAGGCTTTCATTGAACACCCTTATAAACTTCCACACTTGAGTTGATTTCTATCTTCCTTTTCTTTTTTTTTTAATATATTTTTAAATTTTTTTATAAATATACAATGTATTATTAGCCCCAGGGGTACAGGTCTGTGAATCACCAGGTTTACATACTTCACAGCACTCACCATAGCACATACCCTCCCCAATGTCCATAACCCCACCACCCTCTCCCTACCCCCCTCCATCTTCCTTTTCTTATGCTGCTTGGCACTTACCCAACTGAAGTATATTGCTTATTTATTTGTTTACTTGCATGTTGTCTTTCTCTTTCCTACACTAGAATGTAACTTCCAGGAGGGCAGAGACATTGACTCGTTCTCCACTGAGTCATCAGGGTTTACCACAGCACTGGCTACACTGAAGGCCCTCAATAAATATTTGTCAAATGAATGACTCCACAGTAGCATTTTCTGTGGGTCAATAGTATTCAGTTGTATGTATGCATAATCGATCATTTATTTAATCAGTCACTTGTTACTGGGCAGCCATTTTCCTCATGTTCTTTCTCCAAAGAAATAATGGCAAAATTTTCATGCACATCCTCTAGTATTTCCTTAAGATGAATTCCAAGTAGTACAGTTTGCTGGCACATAGGTAGCTCTTCTAGTTTTCCAAGCTTTTGATATATGCCTTATAGTTTGTTTTAAAAGTATTATACATGCAATTCAGATTGAGCTTGCCTCTTGTCAAACAGGCTTTCTTGACTCCATATAAAACCATATTGTGACCTGACGCCCCTCAACATTTTGCATAAGAAACACAGCCATATTCCAAACGGTTTATTTTTCATTACCTTTGCTGAAGATTGTGTGAGGATCCCTATCCCCAATCCAAACTCAACCACTTGGGGATGCTTCATGAACTCAACTCACCATTTCAGGTGTCCCATTTTATTTCTTTCTCAGGCACTCTCGACTGGGGGATCGGGGTCTTCTTTGCTCCAGCCCTCTCTCCATAGAGCCATATCCTCGCTTACTCATGTCTTCTTCCTCTTCTGTGCATTTATCCCCCCTCAAACTTAAGTTCTTCCCCCACTTTATCATTTAGAGAGCTGTCCACTTTCTTATGAAACCAGGGCCCTGTGTAGAGATTCAGGAATCTGCTTTCTGTAAGTCTCAACAAGTTTGTGTCTCTTCCTACAGAGAAATTCTCAGACTCTAATGCATAAAAGAAAACATTCCTTTTGGGATTTTGTTTTGTTTTTTCCTTAAGTTACTCCCCCAGAGCCAAGAAGGCCCCATTCCAAAATTCTCTTGCTATTTGTATTGTGCAATCCCACTTGGAGTTGTGTGTTACATGTATTTGATGACTGTGTTTGGTACACTTGAGCTTCCTCCAGAAGTATTTTCTTCCTGCCATTCCCACATTGGTTTGTCTCCTTTCTTTTTGTCTCAGGTTCTGAGTTTCAGAGGCATAAGAAATCCATGAAAGATCTGGATTAGAGTACCATCTCTACCTCTTACTAATTGTTAATTTAAACATGATACTTTATTTTTCTGGGTCATTGTTTCCTCATCTGTAAAACAGTACCTACTGTCATAAAGAGTAAATGAAATTAGCACAGTGGCCAAGGAGATGCTCAACAAATGTTAATTATTATTCTATTCTTCACGTGGCATTTCTGCTCTTTATATAGCTCCTTGGGTTTCATTATCTTATTTTTCTTTATCCTTTCCATTCCTTACTTTCTCTAATTTCTTTATCCTTCACTTTCCCTCCATAGGAACCTCTGATAAGTCTCCTGAAACCTGCCCTCCCTATCTTCACTTCTCAAAATGTTCTTTCCTCCTCCTGTCTTCTTACTGCACTCTCCTGTTTAGCTTTAGCTTTCGGAAATATTTTTCTTTGCCTTCCTCCTGAGATCACAGCCTGAACTGTATCTTCTTTATTTTTCTCTGTTTACGTTTAAACTCCTACTCACCACCTCTTTCTTCTCTTCCAGTCTTCCCTCCATACCTTTGGGAACTTTCTTTATTTCTCCTTTTTACTTGTCCTTCACATCTGGCTCAGTGATCCTGTTCTTTTATGCATACATACTTCCTATATCTCTGTAGAGATTACATCTAGTTCTCTTTTTATAGAGAGCAATGACACTTATCCACTCATTCATTCATTGAGTGAATGTTATTGAGAGTTTCTTTAAGGTGCTGGATGGGGTCTTGGAAGATAGAAATTAAAGACACAGTCTCTGCTCTTAAAGAGCTCAAAGTCTAGTGGGTAAAGAAATAAACTCAATTTGGGTGACAAAGTCTATGAAAGGGGCAGTGCAGGGTGGATTAAGAAGGGGCAGTTAGTGGAAACTGAGGTGGAAGGAAGAGTATAAAGGAAAGCATTCCACGGATGTTGATGTCAGAGTTGAGTTTTGAGGCATGAGTTTTGACTGCATTTCCCATCAAGAATGGAAGATTAATGAAGGAAAAGAACTCTGGTTTGATGATCCTATATTCTTTTTGATGACAGATGTCATATCTGTTTTGGTCCTCTGCTACACCAAATCTAAATTAGTTTATAAGTTTTTAACATACTCTTCCATTCATGAAGCCAACAAAAATGTTGTTTGTCAGTATGGAGTTTCCAAAGAAAGTTAAAAATAGCACTACCCTATAGCCCAGTATTGTACTACTATGATACAGAAATAGTGATTCAAAAGGGCACCTGCACCCCAATGTTTATAGCAGCAATGTCCACAATAGCCAAAGTATGGAAAAATCCTAGATATCCATGCACAGATGAATGGATAAATAAGAAGAGGTATATAGCATACATACCACCATATTATGCAGCCTTCAAAAAGAATGAAATCCTGCTATTTGCAATGATGTGGATGGAACTAGAGGGCATTAAGCTAAGCAAAATAAGTCAGTCAGAAAAAGACAAATACCGTATGATTCCACTCATTTGGCTATTATTGTGAATGATTTTGATTTTCTAGTTGGTTTTTGCAGGATAGAAAACACTACTGTCTTTTGTAAGTTGATCTTGACTTAAGGAAAACTTGCTGAATTCTCACTAGTTTTAATAGCTTTGTAAATACTGTTGGGTTTTCTATGCAGATGCTCGTGTTGTCAGCAACAAATGACGATTTAGTATCTGTTAATCCAATGTGTGTATATTGGTTATCAATTGGAACCAACAAATTATCCCCAAATTTAGCAGTTTAAAGTAAACAGACATTTATTAGCACTTTTTCCCCCCAGGGATTCCTGCCACCATATTAACATATAAAACAATCTGGATGTTGACATAGAAATGCAGATTTTACTATACAAAAGATAAGGTTCCAATCACAGGTAACAGGGCTCCCATTTCTCTAGTATTTCAATAAAATCACCTTTTGAATTCTTCCCTGAGTTGTCTTTATACATATTAGACAATCTCTGAGGTCTGGACTCTAGGAATCTGACTTAGTATCAGAAATTCGTCAGCATGAGTTTACCTCCTTATTCCATTTATTAGAAGCAACTCACTAAATCCAGCTGGAACTCAAGAGCGGAGAAATTGGGCCCACTTTTTGAGGATTTATGGGCTTTTTTTTAAAACCACCACATCTTACCATCTGCTTTGTTTTTTGTCTTCTTTCTACTTGGAAATTGTTATTGATTCGTTATCTAATAAAAAGTTAAGTAGGGTAGGGATCATGAGAACTTTGTTTTGTTCTAGACCTTAAAGGACCTTAAAGCATTTTTAGGAATTCTCCATCAGCAACCATATTGCCCTTGGTCTTCTAGTGAAAGTTAACATCAGATTAGAGCAGTTGCCGCCTAGTGCTGGCTTCCAAGAATATTATTTATCACAAGTAAATATTAAAGTTTATGAAAATACTTTTCATAAAGTTATGAAATACTTTTGCGATAACTCAGTGGGTTAAAGCCTCTGTCTTCGACTCCGGTCATGATCCCAGGGTCCTGGATCCAGCCCCGAATTGGGCTCTCTGCTCAGCAGGTAGCCTGCTTCCCCCCCACCCCCCACCTCTGCCTGCCTCTCTGCCTACTTGTGATCTCTGTCTGTCAAATAAATAAATAAATAAATCGTTAAAAAAATAAAGAAAATAAAGTTTATGAAATACTTTTGCATTCAGAGTTTTTTTTTCTCTTCTTCATTTTTCTTTTCTTTTCTAAGATAGGTTTTCTGATATTATACCATTGTTGCATTCCTGAGGTAAACCTCATGTGGATTTGTTTTTCAGTACATTATCAGATTCACATAGAAAGTAATTTATATAGGATTTTCCCACCTGCATTCATCGGTTAAATAGGTCTGTACTTCTTTTTTCTTATGCTGTCCATACTGGTTTTAGAATCAGTGTTTTTTTTTGTTTTTGTTTTTGTTTTTAAATAAGGCTCCTAAAATGAGTTGCTCAGTTTTTTTTCCCTTTCTACCCTCTTCATCTTAGAAGTTTTGTCTCCTGCCTCTGTTGGAGGCTAGCCTTCTTTTCCTTTCCACGCCTCCATCTACTTATATCTGGTCTGGTTTACTTGCTCCTTTAGCCCCTGACTTACTGCTTCATCTCCAGTTCACGGTTTGGGCCTTCATTGCCGGCTCTGTGTTGCTTAAAGAGCATGGAGCCAAAATTTATACTGAGTGGCTCAGGTGTGTAATTAATTCTTTGTTTTTCAGAACTGACTCAGATTTCCTCATGAACACTTCATGGATAATGATAGAGATGGAGAAGGGCATTAGAAGGGCGTGTGGTGATACTAAAATTTGCCAAATATAAAAAAGTATTGTAGTAGCTTATAGATTAATACAATCTCATTTCGAAGGCATATCCTTCTTCCTTCCGCTTAGATTCCAAGACGACTTCCTGGGTTCAAAGGAAACTTAATTGTATTAGGTGGTGATGAGGGGAAAGGAAGGCAGCTGCTTACCAGCATGCCTATGGACCTGACAGTGGACATAGCTGAGGAGGCATCACAGAACCAGAGACGAGCCTGCACACCTGCACTTAAACCAGTCAGTTCCTCTGGTCACTACAAAGACACAACACACTCTGATGCCTTCTTGGGGAGGTGGGCTTGGGGGCGGGGAACTTTTGAAAAGACGACCAATGGCCCTGATAGGAAGTGTGGACCGGAGTTTGACTGAATATTCATCCCAAAGACAATACACAAGCTGAATGAAACTTTTTTAAACTGAGAGATACTGAACTTACTTTAGCTAAGAGGTGTATTTGTTTCCCTTCCTACCCAGTCACGTGTAGCCCAAAAGCAAGATCAGTTATGGAAATGAAGAATGGTCCGGTCTTTACACATTTAAGTGTACTGGATACAAAATCTGACCCTCCTATATTTAGACTAACAGATTTTGGCTTCCTTATCTTGGAACCTCATTCATTGGCAGACCTCCTGTCGCCCCGTCTTCCCCCCAGGTCCCCCCAGCACAGCCCCTCCCATCCCAGCCCCTTCCTGGTTCTGTCCCAGACAAATGGGTTTTAGATAGAAGGCTACAGTCTAGTTTTGGCTATACTGCTGGCTAGCTGTGTGGCTGTTCTGTCTCTGAATTTTCTCATCCATAAAATGGGAAGACTCAAAGGAACCTTAAAGTCTTGCCAGCCCTATGATTTTTTCTCCCCACATCTTGCCCCCATCCCAGCACTTCTCACCAGGGTGTATTTAAACTGGGCAGACAGGCAGAGTTTCCTAATCAATTATTCCATTTTATTTGCTGCCTTCGTTGATTTATCTGCCAATTTGACTTTGGAACAGGTCATGCTGAGTGTGCAGAGTGATACCAGTGGTCAGCATCTGCTTGGAATCTGTAGCTGCTCCATATGGCAGAGTGGTCCTCTCACCTGACTCTCTCCCCCACCTCTTTGGGAAAAATCCTACCGGCATTTGGCATTTCGTACCCGTCAAGTTTTAGATCAGACAGCCTGTGTGACTCTAAATGCAGGCTTTCAAAATCAAAAGCACTAAAGCAGAGGGTCTGTTTGGATCAGGAAGGCAATAGTGCACTTTTCTGGTAACACTGTTTCCCCAGCAGAACATCAATCTGAACAAATGAATGTACAGAATCACTGGGGCTGGGTGAATTCTTCTTTTCTTTTTTGGTGCCTGGTAGGGTTATTTCCCATCTTCCAAAGCCAGAGCCCTAATGAGCTCCAGGGGGACAGAAGTCTGTCAATCACAAGGTACTTTTCAAGTAGAGTCATCTCTGCCCCATCAGAGAACCACAAGGCATGAAATAATTAGAAAGCCCAAAGTAACTGCTCTGTTTTACAAGAGCAAAATCCGTATGCGGATCATTTACATAAACTTGTCACTTCCCATTACAGTTCTAATGTAGGCTGGGTAATAATCACGGGCACGCTGGGGGAGGGGAGGTCAAGGTAGGCTGCGCCTCCACATTGGAAGCGCAAGGTACGCATGTGCTGAGCCTGCCGCCGCCTCCCCCGCCCCCCCCCACCTTTGTGGATTCCCGAATCAATGTAAAGTATCTTTTCTTTCCCATTAAATAAGAACTATTCGTGCTGCTATGGCAGCAGACCCTGTGCTTAAGAGAAGAAAAAAAGCTTTTGCATCAAGCTATTGTTAGGGGAGAATTCACTTTGAGGAGCATTTCAAAGCTGATCCGATTGGGGAAAGAATCATGTTAAATATTTGCTATGAAATATTTATAAGAAGAGCGCAAGAGCAATTGACGAAGTTGCCTGGGACAATAAGCATTTCTCCTCATTTGGAAATTTTAGATTGGGGGTGGAAATGCTCTAAGGGGAATTTAGATAAGTGCAAATACATGTGTGATGTGTGTTCCCAAACGTGCGCGGGCACACACACATACACGCACTCTCACACACATGGTTGAACGGGTTGATAGGATTTAGGTCAATCTGCATCTGAATGCAGTTTCCCAAATACAGCGGCAATGAGAGGTCACTGAGGACTGTCTTGATAATCGTGTTTGAAGAAGCACTGTACTCATGCCAACGGAGCAGGACGCCCGGACTTCCCCGGGCAGCCATCTTTGTGGGGGCTCTGCTCACACCCGCGCCCCTGCGAAGGGACTCTTGAGGGGAGAGATTTCCCCGAAGCCTGCCTTTTATTCCATCGGCACAATGCTAACGTTGCCCAAGTAGATGCAGTGTAGAAGGAAACGGATGATTAGTTGGAAGCCAGAATACGTGCTCCTAGAGGACAATATTTCCATCCGCGTGGCTGGTACATTTTTCAAAAATGTTTAGCACCTAAGCCCTGCCCACCTGAACTTCAGTTATGTAATAAAAAGTGATGAATGATGTACTGACTTACACAGTTAAAAGAAGCTCTGCATCAACTATGTATAATTTCAATATCTGTGGGGCTCTTCTCTCCATTGGGAAGAGGGAAATGAAAATATTCTGTCTTGCTCCACCCGTCCAATAAATAAATCACGTATTTAACACTTAGCATTTGCCACCTGAGCTTACCATCATTTTATGTAACATTTTATATGAGTAGGAAACCAGTGTAGGGAAATACGATTAGTGTAAGTAACTGAAGAGCTAACTAGGGGATATATGGACACTGTTACTGATGCTTATTTTAACCTACGGGTTCTATAGAGAATTTTTCTGTAGGGCAATTTTACTAATCAACAAATGTCTCACAAGATTGTGGCCAAAAGAGCAAGTGCTCTGAACAGACCTGTTGTAATAATCTCTGTGGTGTTTGACTTGGTCAGAGAGGGCCGCGATTACCTAGTGGTGAGGCGGCCAGAGGGAAGATGCTCAGGCGTGGTAGGGGTCTGAACCACGGCCAGCCTGTTTCTTATCTGAGAGATCACCAAGTGGGAAAGCATTGTGGATGGATTTAAGTCAGCTTTTTTCTCCATCCCCCCTCCCTTGAACACAACAAAAGTCTAAATCCCTTTTCAGTCCAGATTGCCCCATTTCCCTGCATGGGCCAGGCAGATTGGAAACATGTTTGTCATTCAGCTTTTCTCCGGGCTAATCAGGAGACACTGGGGTGGTGGGATTTCTGCCTTTCATCTATGGAGCCTGCCTCTAAAAGCAGCCACGCAGAGGCCGCTGGGCCCGCTCGAGAGCTGGGCTGCCTGTCATCTCTGCAGACAGATATAAAAATATTGTTAACCACGAGCCTAAGCAGAGGGTTTAACAGGGATTTGAATCTAAAATGTGATACTCCACATAGACCAACTTGATTTGGTCCAACAGAGCCGAACCCCTTATTCTGTTCTAACAAAGTGTGTCACATAATGGGGGAGATTTTGATGGGATTTACGACGTCTCTGTTTCAGGCCTGCTGCTGAATACATCTACACAGTGAATGAATGTTGCTGCTTCCAGGGCTGTCCTGAGGAGAGGCCCCCACCAACCTACCTCCCAAGTCAAGGTCTTGTTGACAGGACAGCCTTCAAGTTCACCAGGGCATTGTCCCGAGCCTGCAGTGGGAGCTGGGCGAGGAGTGTGCAAGAAGGGATGGTTCAACGCAGAGCCTCGGCTAGTGTCAGAGGTCTCTTGGTACACACCTCCTTTCCTGGGAACTTCAAGGGACTTTGAACCTGAAAATCCTGGAGAATAGTTATCTGTAATGACGATGGATACCAATCAGGAGGAGGTAGAATACAATGGTGGATAAGAGCCCAAGAGGGCTTGCTTTTGCTCTTGGCTTCTCCATTCACCATGGGACTTCGTACTTTTTACAGTTCAGTTTGCTCATCTCTAAAATAACCATGGTATCTTCTCCCTGGAGTTGTTGCAAGGAGTACAGGAGATGGTACATGTTAAGTACTCAAGCTAGCCCATAATAAATACCTTATCTATAAGGTTGCCAGCTGCTGCTCACAGGTCCATGGCGGTAAAAGATGGTTTGGGACCCTATCTCCGCCTCATGCTGGCTTATCCGTAGCTGTTGCTCTCTGGAAAAGCAATGACCAACAGTCCCTGTTGTAAACATTAATGATGCAGTGACATCCGGTCATATCCATCCATCAAGAGACCACTTGAGAAAGTCCTATATTTCAGGCATAAGCAAAATCTAGAAAATAATACAATGAGCCTGCACGGATGCCCCACAGAGCTTGACACATTCAAATATTTTGTCGTAATTACTCAGATCTTTTTGTAAAAAATGAGACGTTGAGGATTTGATTGTTACCCAGTACCCTCCTTGAGCCCATTCTTCTTCCTACTTTCCCACCTCTGCTTTACCATAAGCTCTATCTTGGATTTGAGATTTAATTATTTCCAGACACATTTTAAAATTTATATAAGCTATAATAATAGCTATATACATTCCTAAATAATACTGCCTCTTGTTTTGCACATTTTGGTTTTTATAGAAATAGCACATTGGA
The DNA here is from genome assembly GCA_004024625.1 of Mellivora capensis. Taxonomy (NCBI): domain Eukaryota; kingdom Metazoa; phylum Chordata; class Mammalia; order Carnivora; family Mustelidae; genus Mellivora; species Mellivora capensis. Next base: position 17,901 of record PISX010011104.1, read on the forward strand.
CGCATAAATCGACAGTGACTTTTTTCATTCAAAATTATGATTTCATATTTATTCATGCTTATCTATTTCTATAAATAAGAATGGATAGATTTTTTTTTTTTTTTTTTTTTACTGCAGTATAGACTTCCATTGCATGAGATTTATTTATTTCTTCATTCTCTTGCAGGTAGACATTTAAGCCACTTCCAATTTTCCCCTCTTAAAGGATTCCACAATGAACATACATCTGTACATGTTCTTGGCACGTATATGTGAGTGCTCGTCTGTGGTATATATTTAAGAGGAGAATTACTAGGACCTTGGAGGTGTACATCTTCATCTTCAATCATTATCACCAAATTGCTTTTAACACTATCAGGATATGAGGGTTTGCAGAGGCATTTAAATGAAGGGAATACACTAAATAGTGTTTACTAGCCCAACTTTCTTTGAGTTTCCAGGAACTGATTTAGGAGGTGATATTGCTGCTCTCTTATCAGTAGCTATGGAGTGCAAGTTATTTTTTTTTTCTTCCCTGGTCTAATTAACCCCTCCGTACCCTGGTCCTGGTATAGCCATTGTTGATAATAGAATGTGCCTGGAGAAAACCAGACACTCAACGTGGGTCAAAAGGTTAGGAAACAAATAGTCTCCTGGAGTCCTTAAATACTCTTCTTCCTGAGAAGCCCCACTAAAGCAAGCTCTTAAACACAAAGCCACCAAACCGAAAAGGGTTCATTAAAGAATTTCAGGTCTCTAGACGAACGCTCCATCTGCAAAGGGGCACAGATACTGAGGCCAATGGGGTAGACAGGAGCAGACGACAACACAGCACCTTGGACACTATTTTTAGCCACATTCATGGCAGAGCTTATTACTGTGCCGTAGGGGATAACATGGTCCAGAAACCTGGTGGGTTAGTTAAGAGTTAAAAGATGGTAGACCTGTAAATAAAACACCAGTCCAGAAATGATTTTGTATGATTACACTACACTAGCAGGGAAGGAAATGATTTTATTTTCGTTCTGTGTAAAGTTTCGTGGGACTAGAAAATTAACAAGAAGAAAGAGATATGGACCATTTGTTCCCAATTCTTTGGGGAGGGGGCCAATCCCTGCGTGAATGTTAAAATGTAACATCTACATGTACACAATGCCAAAGCCAAATAAACTGATTTTCGCAGGACTTGCTATTTTAAATCATAAGTGCCATTACTTCCCTTCATTATTATGCCTACTTGTAAGCTGACTGTACTAGGAAATGAACTATAGTTAATTTGACTGTCAGCTAGTGACCAAACTGAAGCTGGAAAGGGCAGACTGCTGGCATTAATTAGAGACTTCTCTTTGGCTTTTAGATTCTTATCTATTTGACCTTGTGCCTTCTATAATCTGGCTGGAGGTTTTCTGGGTCAAATGAAGGCCCTGAGTCACTGGACTTAGCAGTCAGCAAGCGTTTGCTTCTCCTGCAAAAAAGGAGCTAGCATCACGATCAAGGATGACGCAGAGAATTCCTCGCTCTGCCCTCGGGTTTTCTCAGACAGATCCTGAATAGGAAGGAGGCCTCACATTTCTTTCTCTCCCCACTATAAAACTTCCCTCGGTTTCAAGAGGTTTTTAAGAAATACGGCCAGAACTTGAACACGTACCCCGGGTGCAAAACTCCCACTTTTAACCAGGGTGCTATCCTCTCTCAGTAACCGCTGACACTCAGTACCGTTACGTGCTAAAGGCACGTGCATTATCTTTACCAATCCTTAGAACTGTTTTACAATTTAGTCACTATTATTATACAAATACCCCAAAACACAGTGACTCAAACAGGTTAGGAGTCTCCCTCTCAAATCCTGCAAACACATGCTTCTGTTCCCTGGAGTCCTCTCGGGACCCAGGACAGTGGGAAGGAATGCAGGGAGGAAGGACCTCCCTCAGTATCTCAGCGTCCTGACCTGGAAGGGACCCACTCGATTTTCATTCATATTCCATTAAAGATAACCTAGTCGTGGCCACACCTGATTACAAGGGAAAAAAGGAAGCCTAGTGTCGCCGGCAGTCGTGTTCTCCCTTGTTCTTCCACTTCTGTGGGAAAAGAGGGGAAAAGAGTCCAGCGCTGACAATTGTATTATATTTACAGATATCCAGGCTTATTTGAAATGTACCTGGGCCTGTGAGACTTCTGGGCAATTTGTCATCTCTACCAGTTATCATCTGTGTATTACTACCAAGGCAAGTTAGATTTAGCAAGTTTCGGTAACTAGCCCGATTTCACATCCTTACTAAGTAGAGGCAACGGGATTCAAACCCAGACAGTCTGAGGCTAAAAGTTGAACACTTAAGTACCATCCTTGCTGATGGCTATCCTGAATAATTACTTCCCTGGCAAGTCACTTTTCTTTAAGTGATTATGCGTTGTGAGGATTCTAGTTAATTCTGCTGGAAGAGAAAGGTGATCAAGAATTTTTCATGATGGGAAGAGTGGGGATGAATCCTGAAGTTCCCTTTGTCTGAGTTCAGGAGGCTAAAAGCCTACAGAGTGATTATCCTGCCCTTGGAAGTGAGGTTTCTGTGGTACAGGTAAAAACCTCTGGATTTTTGTGGTTAGAGGATATTAAGTGACAAAGAAAGGTATTACTCTAAGTCATCTCTAATTAGGTGCTTTGGTTTAACACACCCAGTCAAGGATATTTTGAGCTGAAGCTTTAAAAGAAATGTTGCCTCTTTAAGTATAAATCACCATTAATGCTGGGATGAAAGGTATTCTGAACTTGTAGGACCATCGTCCAACCTCTCAACTATGGGGCCCATAACATGACATGCAAGGAGTTATTTTATCTACATTTATATTCGGAGGGCTTGGGGGGAGGGGAAGTTTAAGTGTTGCTGAGCGAGAAGGAAAAAATTTACATGAAAGGTCAGTGTTAATTTTATTTAAATAAATTAATGCTGTTAATTTTGATTAATTTCGACTGTTTAAAAGAGTGCCACAAAAATGAATGCTAGTTTGTATAACTCAACATACATGTGACCAAAACAACTACTCACCCTCATGAATTCCATGAGGGACTGTTCTCAAAATCACACAGTAATCTGTGTGAACTCTAGGGGAAGTTAATCCTTCTAAACACTTTCATCGGTAAAGTGGGGATATAAATATTTTTTACTTACAGATTTCGTTGTGAGAATTGAATGTGATCGTTCTCGTAACAATTCCCGCGTACTAAATGGCGAGTGCCGATTTTGTATTAGGGATTATGATCACTCTACGCAGTTCATTTCCCCGAGCTGGTGGGGTGGGATGGGAATAACTATTTCTGGAAGATGATGCGAACATAGTCCTGGGGAGGGAGGCTTGTCCTTCATTCCAAGTATTAATCCAGAACTTTGCTAACGCCAGCTCTCAAAATCTTGTGATGAACTAAAGATTTCAGTTCAAGTCCTTTTTAATCTTCCAGACCAAAGGAATCCCTCTCCTCTCCGCACCACCTTTGTTTTTTGTCCATACTCCTATCTTTGCACTGAGCACCCTGTGTCACAAGGATTTGCTGTCCTGTTTAGACTCTTTGCAAACTTTACTGGTGATTAGGTGAGACGTGAAATCTTTTGGGGCAAGGACTGTGTTTTCTGGGGCCTGACACGGTGCCAGGCAGAAGGCGGGGTCTCCATCATGTTTCTTTAAGGAGTGGCTGAAGGGCCTGGTGGAGGTTGCCGGCACTTGAGGAGTCGGGAAATACACGGTTTTTTTTTTTTTTTTTTGGTTTGCTGGTCATCAGGCTGTTTCATACTCAGTTTACTCATTGGAGAAATATTCCTTCCACTGTGCTTGCCTTGCAGAGATGCTGTGATAATTAATGAGGCTCCTTGGAAAGGAGTGATATTCTCTCTCCCTTTGAAGTGTGGTTTTACAAGGAGATCTTTATATACAAGGCTGTAAAAATTCTGTTCTCCTTCCTGCCCTTTTCTTCCTCAAACCCACAGATCCAGAAGAGATTATCTGCCTATGAAACTTCCATTTCCTAAATGCCAGCCTCCCTGGAGTCCTACCTGTAGGGTATGGAGGCCCTGTCAATCCAAGCCCTCAGGCCTTCCCGTTTCCCAACACAATCTGTGAGCAGGCAGACTGGACAGCCCTAACAGCTGGAGGGTTGTCAGCAAACGGACCCGGGGAAGCACTGGTTATCCATGGACGCTCTTGACCTTCCCTATTCTTTCCGAAGTTGTCCGCGTCTTCACAGCACAGTGACTCAGGAGTCATGCTCTGTGCCAGGTGCTGGGCCTTCTGTGGTGGCCTGGTAGAGTGCCCACGCAAGGGAGTGACTGTATCACAAGAGAGTGTCTTAAGTCAAACACAAAGGGGTGTAGACAGAGTGTGGGCAGGTCAAGAGGTAATTCAGGGACAACATGAACTGCGGGGTATGGCTGAACGGTTGGGAGCCACATGAGAGGAGGAGATGGTGGCCGGGTCGGGTGGGAGGGAAGAAGAGGAAGAACTAGCTTTGTGAAGGCGGACTCAACTTCAACGGGGCTCTGTTTTCCTCACCTGTGAATTGGGTATGATAGTGACCTGGCAGTTGATCATTAAATGATTTATAAAATGCTTTACAAATACCAGTTATTGCTTGTATCTTCCAACTGTCTTCCAAAAGGTAAGCAGTGCAGATGGGGTGTGTAAGACCCACTAGGGCTGACACTGGCGTTGCAACATGTTACTCTTGCCCTGGCTGTGTTTTAAGGAGCTCTCCCCACAGTGAGGACAAGATGTCCCAGTCGGTGGGGGAGGGCTGTCAGAAGGCTGGGGACAGGGAACCCCGTGGTACAGCATTTTCCGGGTCGCAGCAATCACCTCAGGGAGTTTACAGAGGAATTCTAACATGAATGCCAAAGGAATAATGCACTAGGTTTTAGGTGACTTCTAGCATTTGTAACCTAATCTGGGAAGCAGCAGAATGTTTTCCTGCACCCTAGGGCATGACCCCATCTGAGTTGAACTTCCACAAACTGTGTCATCTCTAAAATCATAAATTCAGGTATGGGACTCACTCCCACTCAGCACAATCAACGCACCTTCAGTTTAGCGAAACGTCTAGTCGCTTGACGATTAGGTGTCCTCCAGTCCCTCTCTGACTTTGCTTTTTTCCTCTATCCGGTAATCACTGCCTTGTCTATAGCCTCAACGGTTTGTCCCTAGTCTTCTCCAAGAATGGGCCATTTAGCAACAGAGCCTGAATCCGTCCCACTGTCTGCTCAAGCTCAGTCTTTTGAGCATTGCTAGAGAAACATGTACAACTGTGAGACGGACACTGCTACAGATGCGGGTTTCTAGCCTCGGCGATCCTGATGTTCTCCTAAAACAGAACAATATTTAAAAATATTGTTGGATGTGTTGTTCCTTCCCAGTAATTCCTGCTGCCACCCATGGAAGCCAAGGCATCTCTAGCTGCAGGGGGAAGGCAGTAGGAACCCACCATAACAAAGGAGTCAGTGTTGAGCTTCTCTAAAACAGGCTCTTGAAGCTCATTTCAGGGAAAATAGACGTTAAAGCCAAGATTTTCATTTGAAAGGGCACGCTTTGTTGAGAGAAGAGAGGATTTGTGGGTCCCAAGGAAACAAAACAGAGAACTAGAGCACAGTTGATAGAGATAACCATAGAGTAAGAAGGATGAATGGTAGACTCTGGTGTATGGTGGTTTCCTGTCACACCAGAGGGCAATGAGACAAAGCAAAACAAAGCAAAACAGAAACCCATTCTGGGCTGTGGGGTGTGACCTGGTGAGAGAGGCAGAGGAACCCCAGGGAGCTGAGACGCAGAGTGTGGACCCAAACCCAAGTGGGGAGAGGTGGAGGCAGAGGGAGGAAGAATGGAGATTTCCCAGGGGAGATTTGGGAATCCTCAAGTTGAAAGAATTTGTGTCATCCTTCTCAGCTGGGACTCAGAAAGGAGACTGGTCCTGGTAGAGCGGGCCTGGTAGTGTGAAGTGGCCACAGTCAAGAAAAGTTGCCACATTTAAGTAGTGGGAAGCCCCCTGATGTAGACTGGGTGCCCCCTTGTTCCCTCCACATTCAGGGAAGATATCCAGATGGCCCAAGGACCCCCACTGAGAAGATGAAGGGCAGAGGGAACCTGGAGCCAGGATGTGGAGGCCACTCTCCCCCAGCTGCTCTCGTGTCCTTGTGGGCACGGGTCCTCGGCATAGTGCTTGAATGCCCATGTTTTCTCCTGGGCCTCCCTCGTTCGGCCCTGCCCTTGGCTATGTTTGACAGATATCAATCTCAAATTGGTGTTTCTGAATTGAGAGAAGAGACTCTGCTTTATAGTTTTAGCCCTTCAGCCTGACTCCTAATTGAGCCTTGGAACCTGTTTTTCAGTTGACTGAATTAGTTTTAGTGGGTCCTGCATGGAAATGAAATTTCATAGCACCTTTGCTATTTTAAAATAATAGAGTGTCTTATATCTTTGGCTTGCAAATCTTTACAAGGTACTTCTGCCTGGAAGTATCTCAGTACCTTTCATTGAGAGAATATTACATTTCATATTTTAGACAATAGTTATTGTATTTGCCATTGGGCGGAGGAAATTTAGGGATAAATAATACATAATTTCAGAGTAATATGATGGAACCCCAAAGTCAATTGGCTCAAAGCCGCCACCCATGTAAGGTTTCTAGACCTTCCTCCAAGTGTCTGTAGGGTGTTTGTGGAAATCACTCGGGGGTGCCTTACTGTGCGCACAAGTCAGGCTGTCAGATGCTGCCTCCTCATGATACCCATTCCACCCTTCTCTGCCTCTGGCTCCAAAATGTCCATGTCTGCTGGACATGGCACCATTTTGAATTGCCACATGTGCCACTGCCTGTGATGAGAAGAGCAATGCTCACAACAAGGCCCCGAGACTTTCCATATTTGAGATCACACGGCCAGGCTAGATCCTGCGCAAAGGCAGACAGAATAGCTTTCTCCATGGTTCTGGGTCCCATTTGATCACTGGGCTCCTAAGCCTATGGCCTCACAATTTTGTAAGCTTCTGGTTCTCTCCTTTCACGGAAAACAAACAGACAAAAAACCCCCAAAACAAAACTTATGGAGAAGGTCAGGAAACAAATACTATACCATCCCCATCAGAGCCCTTCTGGCCAAGCCCTGTCTCTTTCCCAGTTATCAAACAACAACAGCCACCATGAAACTCTAGTGTATAAAAACAGGAGCAAAAAGATGAGTTTACTTGGAATGGGGGAGACAAAGAAGAAAGAGGAGAGCACTAGTGGAGCTGAGGACCCGCGCCTTCCAACCCCAAATGCTCTGTTTCAAAATCCTTGGCATACGATGAGATGTAGAAACCTGACTGATGGAAGAGGAGTTAATCCCCTCCCCAGTAAGCATGGGGGGGGAAACAGGGCTTAAAAGGGTGAAGCAGGAAAATAGGAAATCCACCTGGACAGATCCCAGCGCCCTGGAGCTCCACACCGCGTGCCCGTCAGAGGGACTTCCTGGGTACTGAGTTACTGAAGCCCTGAACTGAACAGTTAAAAACAGTTTAAACAGTAAAAGGAAAAAAAGAAAATGGAACATGATGAAAATGAGTTAATTCTTTCAATTCAGGATGTTTAAGATGAAAATGGTAAACATATCCTTTCAAAGAGGGTTTTTTTTTTTTTTTTTGGTAACCACATAAAGAATAAGAAGAGAGAAATAGAACATAGAAAGAGAAATAAGAAAGTGTAAAATCCTTCTGAATTAATAGATGAGCTTGGTCAGATGTATGTCAGGTCTTTTGGCAGGGTCCACTCGGCTTTGTGTAGACAGCATCTATTTTATCGCTATGAGTTGAAGTATTTCTTCCCTTGGTGGAGGCTTATTGCCTGTCAAGAGAGAGAAGAGTTATAGAAACAAAACAAGGCTTTGTGCATCATTCACAACGGCTGATCTGTTTTTGAAGGAATGTCAAGGAAATGAGGAATCTTAAAACTGTGTCTTATACATAGTATTTAACTAAGCTTCCTCCTATCACTAAGGTCCCACTTTCAGCAAATGCATACATAATTCTTAAGAATGTTGATGAATCTATGAAAAAGGAGAAATTCAGGTCATTTAGAAGAAAAATCACAGGATCCACATGATTCTCAGCTTATTCAAAGGTTGTTTCCAGTGGCCAAATACAAATTCTTCATTTACCACAAACCCCAAAATGTGGGAAGAAGATAGCTGAGTCAACAGGAAATAAAGGAGACAACTCTCCAGCTCTGTGTAGAGAATTCAAATGCTACTGTTCTCATACACAGAGACAAGCCCTTGCTTTTAGGAGCTGGAGACCGCCTAGCTTCTTCCCAGCTCGGGGAGTGCATGAAGACACCACGGGTCATATTAAAGACATTTGTTTGCAGTAAATGAAGCACCTGAAATACCACCCTAGCATACTGTGTGCTTTAAATTGAGAACAACACTGATGTGTCGTTTGGGGTCTCGTACACATGAATTCCAATCAAAGAAATGATAATCTCACCTCCTGAACAAACAGCCTCACGCCGAAGCCCTACCTGAGGCACCGAAGGCCTTTAGTCAGCTCACTTAGGGTTCTCTGGTCTCCGGCAAGTGTTACAGAATTATTAGTCTTTACAGATCCAGACATCAAACTAGAGAGTTTAAATGATTTACCCAAGGTCAGCAAAATCTTTGTCTCCCAGGGCAAAGCAGAGCTGTTACCGTGTTTCGAGAGATCCACTCCAATGTTTACGTTGTTCTGGTCAACTTCCCATGGAAGAACTCTGGTCCCAATCTTGGAAGTTAAATTCCAAGACTGTTCTTTTTTTTTTTTTTAAGATTTTATTTATTTATTTGACAGAGAAGGAGAGAGAGAGAGAAGTCACAAGTAGGCAGATAGGCAGAGGGGGAGAGGGAAGCAGACTCCCCACTGAGCAGCCCCCCCCCCGCCCCGACTGGGGGCTCGATCCCAGGACCCTGAGATCATGACCCAAGCCGAAGGCAGAGGCTTAACCCACTGAGCCACCCAGGCGCCCCTCCAAGACTGTTCTGATAAGGCACTCGTCGGAGTCAGATTTCTCTTACGGATCCTGCTTGATTGCATTTCACCCAGCTCTATGAGAGGACAAAGGCTGCCCACATGCCCACCATTTCCCCCTGGATGTGCCTTGCGTACCTCCTTCACTTCTTTCTTTAGCTTTTTTAAACTGTTGCGCCCTTTCACTAACTTAATATAAACCATAATACCTCATTAACAATGTGACAGTTTCATCCTGAAGCAGAGTGACTCTAGGCAAGGAAGAAGTATTAGGCAAGATGAACGCTCCAGACAAATGACATCCAGCCTATGTGTTATTATAGTCATGTTCTTAATTGTGAGATGCGGACAAAGAAGAAAATCCTAGCAGGTAACCTACCAACATGCATGTTAAGAAAAAGGCACCTTGAACTTAGGTTATCCAGATTGCATTTAAACCAATTAATAAGAAGGAGAATCCGCTTAGGGACATTTTTCTTCAAACCCACGTAAGGAATTATTAAGGGGTGAATACACTAGAATGGTATTCTATGATACAGTGAGATTCTTTTTTTTTTTCTTTAAGATGTTATTTATTTATTTGACAGAGTGCATAAACAGGGGGAATGACAGGCAGAGGGAGAAGCAGGCTCCCCATGGAGCAGGGAGCCCGATGTGGGGTTTGATCCCAGGACCCTGGGATCATGACCTGAGCTGAAGGCAGACGCTTAACCAAGTGAGCCACTCACGCACCTGGTACAGTGAGATTCTTCTCCTGAAAAAATCTAGTACCCCAAAAGCTTTAGTTAGATGCTGGCTATGTGAGGTCTGTCAGACTCTAATATTCGTCTATTCATTTAAAAAATCATTTACTTAGCTCCTACATGATGCAATGTGGATTTACATGGCTCTTGACATTCCAAAGAGTGATGAATTTTTAAAAATTATTCTATGTGGAATCTAGACCATCTATTTGACTCCCTTATCTTTTCAAATATTGGCAAAAAGGACTTAAACTTCTATTTCTGCTGGGTTGGGAATACCTTCAATTCCAAGAGTAGAACAGCATTCTGCCATACTACCCTAGCTACAATCTCCAAAGGCAAGAAAGATTTCTATTAAAGCATACATGTAGTGAATTCCTAGACGCCTCACATGTTTTTCGTATTGCTCCTGGCAATAGATACAAGAGTGAACTGCACCTGAGAACACACCCACGCAAGTGCAAGGCTCTGGTGTAAAAAGGGACAGAGTCGCAATAGATTCCTTTAAAAGACACAAACCTTTTTAGAACCTTGAGACCTCTATAGTGGAGACAAATATTTTTCCTAATATGTGCCCAGAGGGAAAATGTTAGGTACTTTACTTTTTTCAAGATCCAAACTCAGTTGCAGGCAGAACTCCTAAAAGTTTCAAAAGAAACGCAAGCCAAAATGTGCAGGCATCCCACCAAACTTCTATAACTTTTCCACATTATGGGCATTGAGACAGAGTAAAGGGGGCCCAGAAAAAGAGGGACAGAGAGTTGGCAAGACCAGTGCCAAACTGACTAGATTTTTCTTCCAAGTCTGCCTGGTCTGGTTCACCTTGCCTCCTTATATTTAAGTAAGTTAAAAGGATAATACACAAATGAAAAAAAGTTGATCATATTCTGATCTCATACACTTAAACATAGGTGAGGATATTGTCTATACCAAATTATAGATCGCGTGAGATTTTAAGATGGTGTGTGGGATAATATTCCTATTTTATTTAAATATCTTAGTCTACAACCACTAGAAATTTTAAATTTGATATGCTAACCAAAATCAGTAATACCTTGATTTTAAAATGTCAGCACTCTATCTGTACTATGAAAGCTGAATTCAGAAATGCCACTGCAATGAATAGATCATATTTATCAAGTGAATGATTATACAGAAAGAAGTCACGTAGAAATGGACAAATCTCCATTAAACGAAAAAAGTTTCATCTGATGGCTATGCATAAGCAACCCAAGATCAATGCTCCCGGGCTAACATTTAGTAAGTATCATTAGAAAAATTAGCCTAAGAATGAGGGAAGAGTCATTTACAATTGTAAAATCAAGGCAAACAGTACCCATAGCATATTTGCACACGGATGGGGTAATCCACAACCTCTCTGGCAATGTCAGAATCACCAGTGAAATGCACTTATGCTTCTTTTTGTGTAACTGCAGATGGCATTCTGGGGTTCTAAGGAAGGTGAGAGCAGATGTGCTTGCTGCCCCCCCACCCGGGCTCTCTCACCCTGGGGTGCAGCTGCCCCTAAGGATAGGGTTTGTGGAGCACACCGCAGAGCTGAGCTTTCCTGGGGGAGGGAGGGACAGCCGGGCAAGGTTTCCTGCCTCCAAAGTCTTACCTTGACTGAACTCCACCAGAAGAACTGGGGAGCTGAGCAGAGTACGGGAAGAAAGAAGGTGCTCTGTATAAGGGATAGGACATGTATATTTGTGACTTCTCAATGAACACGCAGGAAACTACAGTGCATTGATCTGAAACGACGCACCATGTGTCACAATCCCTTTATTGCTGTAACATCACACCATTCAAGAAGTATATTCTGCTGAATCACTCTCTTTATCAAAGGATGTGGGTGTCCTGGAAAGGTGGGAAGAGAAGTCTCCCTTTTCCTGCCACATCCTTCTCTCAAGTAGGGGGATGCCAGGCTCAAAGGGAGAGAGGAGCTATAATCCCAGGAGGAGGCGTCAATCCCGGCAGTGTCCACACCCTATTCCCTCCTGGGCACACCCTTTAGAAGGAGGAGGGGTGCGTCCACAAGGACAACCCGACCCCAGGCACAGCCCCATTGTTCTACTGCACCTTTGCTGAAGTCCCACTCCTGGGCTCCTTCAAGGCCAAAGAAAGGGGAGCCCACCGCGAATATAACGGGTCTCACATCCTTGGCCCTGGCCTTCCCTGGACGGGGCCAGAGCCTGAGCTGGTGCTGTGGAAACATCCAGGCGCCCAGGCATGGCTTAGCCTCTGCCAAGTGTGCCCGACCCCCCAACCTCCTCGCCTCTCCCCATCTCTGACTCTCACTGCCCTGTCACCCCTTTGTTCACTTCCTATATTTTCACTCAGATGTGGTTTTGTGTTTTCTTTCCAAGCCATATTTTGCATGGAAGAATGCTTTCAGTGAGCTGAGGCCCTAATTGCCAAATAATGGTTGCCAAAACATGTTATTTTGGCTTCAAGCTGGTACAGAGCAGGAGGCGTTTTTCTCCTCATGAAAAAAAATCCATCTTCAGCAGCCCTCGGGCCATTTGCAAATGCACAGACTCCATGGCCCGTCCTCCGGAGGAAGAGGGTGACTAGGCTCGGGTCACCTTCTCACTGCCGGCCGGATCCCCGCGTGGGTGGACGGCTCTGGGCGGGGCCAGGCTCAGGGGCTGGGGTGGGGGGGGGGTGGCTGGGGGCTGGGTGGCAGCCGCCGGGCCAGGACTTGCCTCCCACCCGCCCCGCCGCACCGGGACGCGCCCGCCGGATAACTGCAAACACAAACCGCCCAGCAAGCACGGGAATTCCAAATAGAGACAAATCTGGGGCCCCGGGGGGAAGCTGGATGGAACCGATCAGTACGAGATATATCACTGCTAATTAAGTCCTGATCCCCTGGCTCTACTTGAAACAAATCAGGGAGGGATCAAGTTTTGAGAGCAGGTGCTAACTGGTTGCAAAAGACGAGGCTGGCCCTTCGGGAGGTTTTGCAGGTAGCTCTGTGAGCACAAGGCTTTGCTGAGAAAATTGGTTACTGGACAGAGCCACGGGCTCCTCTCTGTCTTGGGACACGGGCAGCACGGAAGAACCCTCTCAGCTGTAACAAAGAACTATTCTCCTGTCTTCTGTTTCCCCCCCCTTGATAGCTGACTGACTTTCTCCCCAGATGGACAATGGCCTAATTTACAGGCAAGTCAACAGTCCCCTGGACATGCCGGCAGCACTGTCTTTTCGGCACAAACAATATGGTGTTTGTTGGGGTTCAAATGCCAGCCCAGAGTGCACCCCCACAACCTCCCACCCTGCTTGTGCCTTTCCCAGACTGTTTAAGAAAACACATTTCTGAGCACAAACGTGTGAATAAACCTAATTGCCAATATTTACTTGAAGAAAGCCTGAGAGTTCTAGGAGTATTGTGTGTGTGAAGAGGGAATACGTTTTGAGTAGTAAGGCTCTGGAGGAACCCTTTATCTAACACCCATCTTCTTCAGAAACTGGCTCGTGCTCTAGAAATTTTGGTTTTAAATCATGGGTAACACGGACTGGGCATTTCTGTGTGCCTGGGGCTCTGCCAAGTGTTTTTATGTGCATTAGTATTATCTTTACAACTATCTTGTGAGGTAGAGAGGCGTGGCTTGGAGAGGGTAAATAGTACCTCTAGTTAGTAAGTGACCCCCCCTTCCCACCCCAGAGATCTGAATTCCATCAGAGCCTGTGTTTGCCCACACCATACTACCCAGCATCCCAACTTGGGCTCTTGCACAGAAATAGCAAAGTGCATTGCCCACCGCAAGTGCCCAAAAATACAGTCAATGAATGAAGGCACGAATGAGTCTCAGGTGATAGCAAGGATTAGCCCCACGTTCATGGGGAAGCAGTACCGGGGGATACTGTTCTACTATATGTCAGGTCTAGCGGTCTGGAGAGCTCATATTCAGGGGACAATATTTGTACTGAATAATAATAAAAAAAATCATTCCGAGGGTCCTCCTTTGATCTGCGTGAAGAATGTTCTTAATCCTGACAGTCCTGGACTGCATTTGGCACGTTCTGAAGAAGCTGCAGGCGGCTTGGCTGAAGTTGCTGGCTGTGACTCCGGGAATCATTATCAACATAATTTCCTTTTTCTTATGACATGTAATCCCTTTCCTAGCCTAACACCCCAATCTTCCAACGACTCTTGACATTGGGAGCCTGCTGCTTCGAGCCATGCTTCTCACCTCTGAGCACAGGCTTTCTCTGGAATGCGTTCTGTGTTCAGTGCACTCTTCATGAGTTTTACAGCAACAGAGCTGGGCGCTGCTCTGGTGTCTTTCTTTGGACTGTGCCCATCAGTCAGCCCCGTACAAAGAGCGGTTTGGAGGGCGCCTGGGTGGCTCAGTGGGTTAAGCCGCTGCCTTCGGCTCAGGTCATGATCTCAGGGTCCTGGGATCGAGTCCCGCATCAGGCTCTCTGCTCAGCAGGGAGCCTGCTTTCCTCTCTCTCTCTCTCTCTCTCTGTCTGCCTCTCCATCTACTTGTGATCTCTCTCAAATAAATAAAAAATCTTAAAAAAAAAATTATATGAGAGGTTGGCTTTGGGGTGCCTGGGTGGCTCAGTGGGTTAAAGCCTCTGCTTTCGGCTCAGGTCATGATCCCAGGGTCCTGGGATCGAGCCCCACATCGGGCTCTCTGCTCCGCAGAGAGCCTGCTTCCTCCTCTCTCTCCCTACTTGTAATCTCCGTCTGTCAAATAAATAAATAAAAATCTTAAAAAAAAACAAAAACAAAGAGCGGTTTGGGTTCTTGTTAGCACCTGAACCGACTTGAAGGATAATTTAGAGTTAAAGTGGGGATGTTTAGGAGACACGTTTTGTGACTTTTTCAAAAAGAGAAAATGATTTTGTGCTGGGGGTGCTTGGAGTTACTAGGAGCTGAGAGGGGGTAAGCTCCACAGTCAAAGCCCAGAAGTGAGGACAAGAAGACCAAGACGAATTTTGATGACTGGCTCAGCTCTGATGGGGAGCGGGAGGGCCCTTGTCTGCTGGCATTTTCCAGCGCCGCCACCGTCTTTTGGTTTTCTCCCTGGAGCAGCTGACTAGCGGTTCTCTGGGTCTAGTTCACTGTTGCCCCAGTGAAGAAAGAGGACTGTTGGCCAGTGTGTTTTTCACCAGAAGGTTTGGTTAAAAGAGGCAGTGTAAGTAGAGCGTGATTGATGAAGAAAACTCCAGATCTGTATACTCTCACTCCCCTCTGTCCATCGTTTTCTGGAGTGGGGGTCTGCCGGCACAGCTTGCTTACCTGCCACATAACTCTCCTTGCTTTCACTTATGTGGGTCCTCATCCATGCAAACAAATCTTCCCCAGCTCTGAGAACGGTGACCTTTAAAGTCTGCCTGAGTGATGCAGGAACACACATTGCACGAAGCTGATGTAAGATTTGTGTAGAACTTCAGAAAAAAAAACTGGAGTCGGGGGTGGGGGGGTCACATTGCATTTTCACAAGAGGCCCATTCAACGACACAGGATATGGCGAAAATAAAACAGGATTGGGTGGGATGCATGTTTGGGTTCTCAGGGGGCCGAAATCAAAGAGGTGTGCAAACTCTTCTGCATAAATCCCTGCCATCCGCTTTGATAAACGAGATTATGGACTTGAAAGGTCGATTATATATTCTTGAGGAGAAATGCCAGATTCTTGTTAATGTTTGTGCCTGACAGGATCTTAAAATAGACTGGAGTGAGCTAATCACATTGATGACCACGTACAACAGTGGGGTAAGAGCTTAATACAGTTTTATTACCTCCTATGGCAAATATTTGCCTCATGAGACACACCTACTCCCCCCAGAATGGTCTATTATAAACAACGGGCTCCCCTTTCACAAGAGCTGAAATCTTTATGATGTTTGGGAATGCCAGAACCAAAGGGTAAACAGCTTATTTGAATCTTGTCTTTCATCCAAGAACGCTCACCAGTTGATTTTCCCCCTCTTTCTTTATCACTAACTATGCCCAAGGCATGTTCTAGAAAACTAATACTGGCAAGAGTTCTGTTCACCCTTCCCAGTTTTATTCCTGGGAATGACAAATGGTGGGTCTCTGAGAATTGCCCGTGTCGTTGCAGCAGACAAGTCTCCTTCTTCCATTTCCACCTGCTGCCTTGAAGCCGGGGAATTCCTTCAAAGGCTTAGATCTCTGACAGAGAGAGGTGAGAGTCATTTCTGATCAGTTTGCTCTCAAGATTTAAGCCTACAAGAGCTGAGTCTGACCGTTTGTTTGCGCGGCTCATGGAGATAAAGTGAGTCTCTACCCACAAAGCATGTTGCTTACACTCAAGCAGTCCCTAGGTGAGTATCATCGCCCCCACTGCGTGCAGGTTTTTTCAGTTATCTTCCTGTGGCTCTTTCAGTGGACACAGGCATATTAAAAAGAGCGAGATTTTTAAAAAATGGAGAGAAAACTATCTTTTTCCCCGTCAGGATGTGGCTAGTTGTGTTAGTATGTGTGTTCATGTTAATGCAACCCTTGGCACTTGGGAATTATTCCGGACTACTTAAAATCATTCCCATTGTCAAAACTGACTCAGTCGAAGCAGATGAAAACAATTGCGGCCGAAACGGGAATCATCTGTGTTCCAGCCAGCCTTCAGAATTAGGAAGGCCTCGTTGATTCATACGTAACTTCTGAAATTTTGTTTGGCTTGTTAATCATGCTTCAATTCTATCAAAGGAAACATGGCTTTTGCACAGTTATAAGCCTCCTTTCAAATTGTTCTTAAACTTTTGGAGCCGTATTAGTCACCACTGTGGTGTAATGACGGTCGGACTCGGAGTCACGTACTGGGGCAGGTCTCAGATGTAAGAGAACCTGCTTCCTCCACTGGGACCCCAAGGCCGTGTAAATAAATAAGTAGAATAAAATGTGGGAAGTACCTCAGAGGATGTGTCCAGGGCTACGTGGGTCACAAAAGAACGGGCAGTCGGTTCTAACTGGGCTGGAGACGACTGGCAAGGCCTGTAGGAAGTGAAGCTTGAGCTGACCATTGGGAAGATACCGAGATGTTCACTGGTAAACAGAGGGAAAGAGCTTTATAGAGAGATCTGGAGGTGGGCCCCAGGCAAGCCCTTTCTCTTACTGGCTGTGTGATTTCGTGAGAGCCACATCACCACTGTAGCCAAGTTTTCTCACCTGTAAACTGTAATCCCTGCCTTACAAAATTGCTAGAAAGATTATATGAGTGGTATACATGGAAGTGCTTTCACAAGTGGAAAATAGTCTTCAGATGTAATACATTCTTAGGGCACTAAATATTTTTCTAACTTTCAAAGCATCTTTGAAGATAACTGTGCTTCTGTGAGTGTGTGAGTGTGTGTGTGTGTGTGTGTGTGTTTTCATGTAAGATATGACTGGGGGTTTATTTGTTAAGTTAGGCTCAACTGCTGTCGTAGGCAGAACCAAAAATGTATTATGGTTTAACAAAACAGGAGTTCATTTCACGCTCCCGGAAGAGTCCAAGGTGAGTGTTCCTGGTCAGCAAGTGGCTTTCCTCCCAAGTGTTTCCAGCTGTGAATCCAATAAGCAAAGGAAAGAGATGCGGGGTAAACGTCTAGCCGGCGTTACCACTGCGGGTAGCTGTTTGTGTCTAATACATGTACTAGCATAAACATCTGTGCTTATACTTCCGGCTGCACGGGGACACCTACCCAGATCAGAAGTCAGTGCACACAGGAATAACCAAAGGCCCTCTTTTGCAAAAGCAGTAATGTTTAGGGGAGATGAAAACCAGGGAAAATGGCCCCAGCAGAGAAAGCCTTTTCCTATTTTGTGTGTAATGGCACTAAATCAGCCGGTAAAAGAAACAGATGCCAAGAGGGAGAGATCGGTTGATGGGAGAACCTCAGGGGGAGGCTTTCTGCAACCTTGTCTTCCAGAGTTTTATCACCATCCTCCTTCCTCTTTCATGTTTCCTCCTAACATCATTTCTGTTCGTTCACTGCTCCTCGAGAAAGTCTCAGCTGCCTCCCCTAAACTTAGGTGGCCCTGACCACCCGAGGCTTTGATGGCAAGAAAAGATCATGTCTTTTCCTCTCTACATGATGAATATGCCAGATGAGCACGATTCCCAGGAATATCAGTGATTTAAAAGCATCCCTGGATTCCTACATCTAAGACAAATGCAGTCAGTGGTTAGGGTTCTCGTTTCTGTTCACGTGGTGGCCATTGTGGCTACAATGTACAGTTAGCACACACAAGTCTTTGAAAGAGGCTCCGGATCCTTGAACAGCTCAGCACCTCGCCCCATCTTGAGAGTGGGAAAGAAGACAAAAGCTACAACTTGCAGAAGGAAGGGGGAAACCCATAAAGAAACCAACCTGACATTTATCAGTATTAGCTCTTTTGTTTTGGTGACATAACACACCATGTCAGTTCCTGGCATGCTTATTTTCTGGCTTGCCTCAAGTAATAACGATGCCAGTTACTAGAAATACAGAAGCTATAAATGGTAACTGATAATATTATGCATATTTTTAATGACTTGAAAAAGTGTTTTCAGAAAGCTGCCTTGGAGGCTCCCGTTTCAGTTCTGTAAATCAAGGGGTGATAAGATTAAGCCGTGTAAATCTCTGCTTCCTTGGGCTGGGATACCTCCAGCATCTGCCCAAGATTCTGGCTGAGCAGGAGGCCGCCTCTGGCCTTGTCTTTGAAACAGAAATTTGGGGGAAGCCCCAGAGGTGGGGGAAGGGCTGGACTCATCCTGAACGGCCACCAGGATTCAGCGGCTACGGGCACTGGCCTCTGCAGACTGGATGGGTTTGGAGGCCATTCGGCCCCGCGGGCTGGGCCGGAGTCAGCCTCGGAGTGTCGTCGCCCTCCGCTGTACGCGAGGATGAGAATTCATCCGGAGTGCCTGCCTTCAAGTGCTGCACATAAAACCCTGGATAAAAATGTTGCTAACGGTGGCGTCAGTGTCTTCTTTTGAGCGTTGGCACTGGTTTCTCTCCAGAACCCAGAAATAGGTACTTCCTTAGTACACTTTTGGATGTGGAGAGCCTTCTCAAAGCACCTGAGAGCTGAAATCTCTGTTTTGAGAGTCCTTGGGGGAGTATCAAAAAAGTTCTGGCCTTCACCAAAGTAGCCCCTTACTTCCTTAAAAGTGAATCTGTGGCCTAAAGGCCACCTTTGATTAAACTGCTATAGTAGGGTTGTATTCATTAAGGTTTCTAACCCACGGGCATTTTTGTTCTGCTCTGTGGGACCACCTCTGATAGCGTGGATGTGATTTCTTCTTATTTTTTAAAGGCTCATTAGGATACCATTCCTCTTTCTCATCACCCTTCCTACATGTGTTACAAAGGATTAACCAATGGTTTGGATTTGCCACGGTTTGAGATGATCAGCTGTTCCATTAGTTAGTATGACGGAGAATCTAGAAACCTTGGACATAAATAAAATTTCCATCAGAGTTAAACCGTTGTATTTTTCTCACCTTTATATATGAGGTAAATGCGAAAATCTTGATGCTGAATTCCACTAAGATGCTTTGCAAAGACTATAGGAATTTTTGGTTAGAACAAAGTAGAGGATTAAATTACTTATATTAGCTTTGAGAAAATCAGATAAATTTCCTATTTAGAAACAATACAGGAAAAGCTTAATTTCCATAAAATTTACCCAGAATTGAAAATATTTTAGCATTTTAAAAAAGTCAAATTTTGTAACCCTTGATGGTCTGTGAGGGGAAAAAATTCTGGTCGAGGATATTCAGGCCTACGTCTTTTCACTTGCCTTGGTGTCTTACCGTGGGGCAACTAAGAGTTGATGGAATTCAGACTCAAGCTATTTTGCTACTTGGTAGCAAAAATATGGGTGGAGAAAACATTTGAAATCACTGATGTAAATAAAAATGTTAGATTATTTGGGTTTAATTCAATCCTTCCATCCCTGACTTCCTTAATTGTGTAAGGACCAGCATGGCCGTGGAGCCTTTCAGCTTTTAAGGAACACTTGAGGCGGCCTGGCCTCTTTGTGAAGGCTCCCCGCCAACATGGCGGACAGAGCAGAACCCCACAGACAGCTCTCACTGTGGAAATCACCCACCTCCTTGCTTCCTCTGCTGCTCCCCTGTATCACTACTCTCATTCGTATGTCTCGTCTTCCTGACTAAATGTTAAGTCTCTTGAAGTCTGGACCTCTCTACAATCTGTTTTCCCTGTATTTATTACAGCCTCCTCATACTTATAGTGGTTGTTCTAAAAATGTATGCGGGACAAACAAATGAAGTTGGAAACTCATGAAATTTTCCCTCGCCCCTTGATTTTTATCTCTTCCCCATATTCATACCTCACCATCTTCCCTTTAAAAAAGAGCCTGTTACTTTTTCTTTTCCTGATTAGTAGAAAGGGGAAAATGTTTTTAAAAAGGTAGAGAAACAATAAAACATCAGGTGCAAACTTGTGCCCCAACAACGTACTTTGTTAGTATTTGTAATATTTCCTAGTAGTGCTTTTTCTGTGTGTGGGCATACGTGTATATACCCATGTGTTTTTGGAAGGGGGGAGTGTGTTTTACTGCTGTCACAGGTTTCCTGCCACTTTTTTCACTTAGTTACAAATTACATTTTCCTCATGTCTTGAGACACTCTTGGTTGTATTATGTTCCATCATAAGAATCCTCCATAATTTATTACTTAGTCTCCCTTTCAAGTTGCAGGCCCAACTCAACCTAACTGAAGCGAAACAAGAAGGGGGAATATTTATTATCAGGTGACATAAAACGTACCACAAATGAACATAATCCAAAGCATATAGTGATACGTGCCGAAGTCAAGGTGACTATATGAAGTTGTAAGAAGAGATTATCTCTGTATGGACAACTGGAAAGGGGGATGGTATTCAATCTGGGCTCGAAGGAGAGGTAAAAGTGATAATGACTTATGTATTTTAAGTACTGACCAGGTGATACATTATATTAATAATTTTATGTAGATTATCTCATTTATTCTTCCAAAATTTTGCTCTTTCCACATAACAATCGGAGGGTAACATTTTCCCAATGCTCTATGACATTTTTGGTTATATTATATTCTGATATTTGAATTCCACATATTCTATCATATGAATACATCATAATTTATTTATTAATTAGGCTCCTTTTAAGTTGCAAAACCTACTCAACCTAACTGAAATAAAGCAAACTTATTACTTTTATTATAAAGTATTTTCATTCCCATTTCACAGATGAGAAAACCAAGGCTTAGAGAGGTTATATAAACTTGCCTGTGTTCAGTTAGGATTTTGACATGGATAAAGGAGGAATGGGGTCAACCTGGGTCAGGGAGGGGGTGCCAAGGGAGGCGTTTACCCAAATGAATAGCTTCCCCAAAGCATCAGTAGAAACATACATCCGTACAATGTCACAGTGAGTCTGTTCTTTGGGGTGTCTTTCGTTAGGACCTGCCAGCTGGAGAAGACAGGAAATAACTACCTTTCACGGTGGCTCTTTCATGTGGTTCCTTAAACAGCCATCTGTGCTACCCATTGCAAGGAACCGAGGATTTCAAGTCATCTCTTGAATCTTCTGTGTGACAGTTCTCCCATAACGGCTCCTAAGTCAAAGATCAAAGGCCACCAGTCATTTCAACATAGAGCCAACTTTTAATAAGCGATCTCTCTGAAGATGTGTCGTTGAGGTGTATGCATGCACATACATACAAAAGAAAAATTTTAGCTCATTCCTAGCTTCTAAAATGTGATGTATAATCTATGACAAAAGTACAAGTGTTGGTCAAACTAACCTGCTCTGACGAGCTGGTTCTCCTCATTATTTTTCTAGGACAAAAACATCTGTCCGGGACAAATGCAGTTAGGACTTTGCAGAAAACCCTCGACACCTCTCCTGGCTCATTCTTGCCTCATGCATCATAACTCACAATGCACACGGGGCAGGTCTAATTTCTTGGTTTGCCTTGGCTCACTTGTTGCATGCCGGGAGTCACCAACTGGAGGCGGCAGCCCCCGGGGCTGTTGGAATGGCCACAGTGGGTCTGTCTTTGAAGTCCTACCCTGCAGTTATCTCTCATTGCACCAGGCGGGCTGTAAGCAAGCCCGTTGCATGCAGCTGTCACCATTTAAGCCAGCAGGCGTTTGAAGACGTGCCGCCCCTCACCCCTTGTGAGGGGAGCCAGAATAGAACAAAGTGTGGTGTTCCCATGAAATCGTTTGAATGCTTGATAAGAGTGAGTCTGCACCTTTTCCCCTTGACGGAGGTGGTTGAGGGGTGGGGGTCCGAGAAGAGACTAAGGCAGGGCTACCGCCTCTTTGCCGATGTCCAATGCAGGTAGCTGGAGCTGCCCCGGGGCGGGGGGCAGGGAGGGTTCCCTGTGGGTCCTGAGGACAAAGCAGTTTGCACATGGACGAGATGGTGGGGATGGCACGGGAGGAAGGAGGGAGGGGAAGGCGGGTCTCGGAATTGCTGGAGGACTTGTCATACGGGCCTCTCCCACGCAATGTTTCTCTCCTCCTCCCTGTGTTTGGAGCCCAATTGAGACCCCAAATCCTCACGCCACCGGGGAACATATGTTCTAAATGAGTGGTGAGATAATGTCGCAGCCGTTGAGGCAATAAGCTTCGGCTGTGGTTTTCTATTTCCTCACCGTGTCTTTATCACTTGACAAGTGCGTGGGTCTGTTTCACCCCGGAGTGTGAGCTGGGACAAATTTTTGCCACCTCTTCTCACTCCCAGGACCCAGCTCTCAAGAGAAGAAGACAGTCTGTCCAACGAGAGCGGCTGCCCAGAAGGGCACTGCATTTGCCCAGACCTCCCAAACATCTCGTCAAAAAACGCTTCCTTCTGGGGTTGGTTTCTCTGTCGCGGCGGATACCACCCATGGAGACCTGGCGCTGGGCTTCTGGAGAGCAGCTCCGTGAAACAAAACTACTTCCATGATCCAGGCGGGGGCAGAGCTTGGGCGGCGAGCTGGAGGCGCCGACTTCTGCTTTCACTGACCATCTGGCCCCCTTGGTGAGCCGCCCTCTCTGCTGACTTCACAGGGGAGCCAAGCGACCGAGAGCGAATCGCTCATTTTCCAAACAAAAATGCAGACAGTTGGGAGAGCCTGTGTAAGCGGGCTTACAAATTGCTGTCAGGCCTGGGTGGGAAGTTGGCAGTCAGGAACGGAGCCGCAGGTTCCCTGCCACTGGAAGGAAGGGAAGCGACCTGTAATTCATGCTGGAAGGACAGCGGAGGAATTCCTGGTATGAGAACCGTCGGGCTCTCTCCCCATCTGCAGACACCATGTGGCTGGCCCCTTGGTGGCCTGGGACATTACATAAAGGGTTGGAAAGCTTGCCGTCTTTGTGAAGGATAAACATCTTCCTTCTGCCACCAAAGTGGTAGCAATTGTGGTTCTGGGATGGGAGGTTTCAAAACAAAACTAGGCCAGGGCTGGGGGCATTGCCTTGCCTCTGAGAAGATACCATCAGCTCTCATCAGACACCGATTTTCTAGTCTGTGGATGACCCAGACCTTTATTCTTTCTTTCCTACTTGGCAGAGTCAGTGAGACAAAATGAGAGCCGGACAGTTTTTCGATTTGTGAACACCTTATAGAAAAGGTTCGGTTGCAGAAATGATTCAAGCTACTGATCAAAATGTAGTTTGCCGACTATGTGTGCCTATAAGTGGCTCTGGCCCCTTGAAGAGAGGTCTGAGGGAGATCAAAAGGCTTGACCAAGCAGGTTCCGGGTCTCCCCACGCCTTACGTCTTAAGTCACCGTGAGGCCAAGAAGAGGGTGAGGCCTGTTCCTATATGAGCATTTTTGGTCCTCGGGGGGGTCCTGGGTCCTCTCTCAAAGCTCTGGGCAGCATGAGGTATGGTGGGCTGCTGTCACCACAGAGCATACATATCATGGTCTTGGTGAAATAACCTTCAGAACGAAGAAGTACTTTGAGGGTTATGACCACCCAGGATGAAGAACTGTCTAAACATGTTGGCTCCATTTTTTATATAAAGGATTGAGGAGGCTATAAGGCAGTTTCTCAGGGGGAAATTACCTGAAGATTATGTGTCCCTGTGAAGCCTCACACTCTATTGACCTGGTGAAATGAATTTGGAAGGGGACTGTGTCATGCTTCCAGGGGCTCTGTGCTCTAATCTTTCCCTCACACGCTTCAGTTCCATCAGCTATGTCAGAATGGAGCCAGGAGAGTTTAGAGGGAAAAATATGCTTCTGAGTTCTCGTCTTGCCACTTGATGGGTGTTGTTTATCCTTCCTGAGAGGCAGTTGTCTGATCCGTAAAATTGCGATGATCATGTCTATCGTAGAGAGCTGGTGAGTGAGGAGATAAATCAGATAAAGCTTGCAGGGTGTCTGGCCCCATGCTAGGTGTATAATTAACACCCAACAAGGGTAATCACCTCCTTTCTATTCCTTATTCCCCTGTGCCCAAGATCAACTGAGAAAAGGCACTGACAGGGGTGCCTGGGTGGCTCAGTCAGTTGAGTATCAGACTCTCAGACGCTTGGTTTCAGCTCAGGTCATGATCTCAGGGTAATGAGATCCAGCTCCATGTAGGACTCCACGCTCACTGCAGAGTCTGCTGGAGATTCTCTCTCTCTCTCTCTCTCTCTCTCTGGCCCTCCCCCTACTCACTCATTCTCTCTGTCTCTCTTTGAAATTAAAAAAAAAAATCTTGGGCACCTGGGTGGCTCAGTCAGTTAAGCCATCTGCCTTCCGCTCAGGTCATGATCTCAGGGTCCTGGGGTGGAGCCCCGCATTGGGCTCTCTGCTCCGTGGGGAGTCTACTTCTCCTCCCTCTGCCTGCTGCTCCCCTTGCTTGTAGTCTCTCTCTCTTTCTCTGTCAAATAAATGAACAACAAGATCTTAAAATAAATAAATAAAATCAATCTTTAAAGCAAAAAAAGAAAAGAAAGAAAAAGCACTGACATATGGTTTTAGCTATTTGAGCCATAAACTGGAAGGTCAAGATGAACTGGAAGATCCGTCTGAGCGGAAAAGAATGGGTGCTGTGCCTAAAGCCACCCAGTAATGTTCTGGGCCTGACATCTGGCATGTGCATGTGAAGCAGAGGCTGAATAAGTGGCCCATGGTGGAGAAAATTACAAAAAAAGAAGAGTTAAGGTCGGCGCAGACATGAATAAAAAGTAAGACAAGCAAATGTACACTACAAACTAGCAATGTGTGATTACTTGTATAAAACCCTAAGAGGCAGGAAAAAGATGTATAAGTACATCTTGAGAAATTGGAAATTGGGAAATTCCCTTCTCTGTCTAGCACCAGGCATCAATTGGGAAAAAATTCAAAATATTTCCAAATATGTTGCTAACAGGGGCACCTGGGTGGCTCAGTAGATTAGCATCCAACTCTTGATTTTGACTCAGGTCATGATCACAGGGTCATGAGATCAAACCCCACATTGGGCTCCATGCTCAGGGTGGAGTCTGCTTCTCCCTCTCCTTCTGCTCCTCCTCCTGCTCTCACTCTCACTCTCTCAAATAAATAAATAAATAAATAAATAAATAAATAAATAAAAATCTTAAAAAAAAATATGTTGCTAATAAACAAAACTGGGCCAACATGACTGAGTTGCCTTTGGTGGTACTGAGTTTCCCACTCCTCGGCGGAGGTTTTCCTCTGTAATAATGATATTTAGTAATAAATATCATAAACCAGTGTATTTATTTCTCAATTATTCTGTCTACATTGTAACAAAGATGGAGAATATTCTAGAAACTCTCCTGAGGATTTTGACATTTCCACTGTTAAACCCTAGACCTCGAGATAATTCGCATGTGCCTGGGTACAAGCGTGGAAAAAGCTACAAATCCCTTGACAATTTCTAAAAGATTTGGAGGATGGGGGGTGGGGGAGTGGACAGTGAGCATCTGTTTCTTCCCTCCCCAGAAGTCTAAGTCAGTCATGTCAGCCAGGCACAGGCAGGTTGGAGGGTAGGAAGCTGCCGACTACTAAATTGGTCCCTAAACCCTCCAGCAGACTGGTAGTTAGAATGGGCTGCAGGTAGAGGAAAGGGAGAGAGAATACTTCTGATGCCAGGATAGACTTCCCACCCTCCTGCCACTTCCCACTCCAGAAGGGAGGCACCAGTAGCTAATTGCACCTGGCACCCAGGGAGTGACATCTGGGGTCACTGATGTTTGGCCATTCCTCTGCCCAGTTCCTTTACTTTGTGTGCTTGGGTCAATTTCTTCTCTTGCCCATAAATATTTACAGCTCCTACATGCCCTTGCAAATTGGATTAATCTCAGCATATTTCTGGGACAGAGACGCCCCTGTCCAGCCCTAGTCCTGAGGAATAGGCTGGAGGATTTTTTTTTTTTTTAATGTCTTTATACTGAGTGAGTTCAAGGAGAGAAAAAGAAGAAGGGAGAAAGATGGAAAGCAAATATTAAAAATTTCTAAATGTACGCCAAATGTCAAAGGAGATAAGAGTTCAACATGTGGGGAACAAACTCGGGAAATGGGGCTTGCAGAAGGATGGTATCAGTACCCAGGTCAGGGTGTGAAGAGATTGGGTGAGTGAGTCCAAAAATAGATTGTGGCATAATCTCAGTTCTGGAGAATGATGGCAATTAATTGAAACCTTCTTCCCCAGGTGAGGAATCAAGGAGATGCCTTGCAGTCTTTACAACGCTCAGGAAGTGAAACCCCAGATAAAGAAGTTTCTGAGCAAGGTTATTAGTGTGGATAATTACCATAATCATTCAAGTTTTATTTAGATTCATATGGTATCTTTGGTAAAGGAATTTTAAAGCAGTTCAACTGCCAGGAACTCCTTCCTTGCAAATTTTAAACCGCCTGAGGTTTCTATCTTTTCAGATATTCACCATTTTCTGTTAAGAAAATGCCTTCCCTGAAATGTTGCCTGTTAAGGAAATTTATCTTTTCCTTCAGTCTTCGCAGGAATGCAGGCGATTAGCCACGGAGCCCTTCTCTGTCTAGCACCAGGCATCAGTCGTCCAGCTACGCAGAAACCGTTTGAATGGAACCACAGCATAATCTTCAGAAGAAAAAGCAAGCTCACACGAGTAGCAGCGGCCCATTGTGCGGAGTTAAACACGCCGGACGGAGTCTGATTGGTGGCCGGGAGGGGCGGTGTTAATGACAATGGGGAGGGGGCGTGGCAGTGGTGGAGAGGTTGGTATCTGTCTCCCCAAGCCTTGGGAATTAGTATTCCCTGTTACATCCTAATTAAAGATCCCGGGTGCTTTAAAAGCTTTATGTATTTTTTGTTGCTGTTGTTGGCAGCAGAAGACCTTTAAACCCTTTAAACCTAAAAAATAAAGAAATAAATACAGGAAACCCCTTTAAACCTAAACATTATGGGGAATTCCAATATATAAAATGGACAATAATACCTAAAATTTATATAGCATTTTCCGTGTACCAAGTTTTATATATTGCTTTATTTAGCCTTCATAATACCCTGTAAAAATATTACTGCCATCCCTATTTACAGGTGAGGAAACTGAGGCACAGGAAAGGTCAGTAACTTGCAGGAGATCCCAGCTTGCTAATTAGCAGGGCTGTGAGTTGAACTTGGACAGTCCGCTTCCTGCTTAGGTGGCTGAGGAGGGCTCTCTGGGCTCTGGCTTTCTCCCTCTCTCCTGCTTTACAGAATTCCTTGGGCTCTGTGAACCTGCTCACAGCCCCAGAAGTGGCTCACACAAGAAACCGTAAAGAGAAGACAACTCTCTTCTTTCAGGGGTGAGGAACTTGAAACCCAGAGAGGTAAAGTGACTTTCCTAAGATCTCACAATCAGCAAACAAGACGGTCACTCACAGCCTCTTCTTCATGTTAGAGATTCACCAGATTTTCTCCTTATTGGCACACTTTGTGTATTTCCCATTGAGAAAAATGCCTTGAGGGCGGGTGAGACTATACTGAAGAGAGTTTAAATGGGTGAAGGAACCTGATGAGCATCAAAGTGATGGAAGAGCAGCTTGGGGAAAAAATTCCGATTAATTAAATTGTGTCTCCCCTTCTTCCTCCTTACACGAAGCTCAGAATAAGATGAGGGAAAATGAGATGCAAGTCACAAATTGTCATCATTCATTTACTCAATAAATAATGACTGAGAGCCTAGTATGTGTCATGGACTGATCACATGCAGACACATACCACGCGTTACCTACTAGGTTGGGGGACACAGTGGAGAAAAAGTCAAGTTCCTGCCCCTTTGGAACTCACGTTCTAGGACTGGTGGGAAGACCAATTAATTTAGCATGGAAATGTTATTTAGAGGGCCTGGAGCCAGTCTGTACCCTGGCCAGCTGTCTCATGGCTGTGGGCCCTTGGTCACTAGAAGACAAAGTGAGAAGATAGATGGCCTAGAGCAAATCCATCACTATTTCTCAGATGCTCCTGTCTTCCTCATGGTGAACCATTAGGGGATTTGTTTAAAAGATTTTTACCTTAACAATTTTAAGCTCTGTGGCTCACTTCATATTTGAATAGTGAGTACGTGTAACATCCTTTATTTCCATGGAAGTATATAGAAATCTTTCAGGAATTGATAGCAACTTTTCCTGTCTACTAACTCACTGGGCAATGGTCTATTCCCATGGATAAAAAAATATAATACTTTGCAAATTTTAGATCATTTCTAGAGCTTGTAGATGATAGAAACTTTAGTAACAGAAATGTGATGATTAGTAATGTTATATTTTTATGTGGACAAAATGATAGTGTTTATAACTATGCGACCATTCAGCAAATATTTATCGAACAATGTTGTGTTAATTTGGAAGCTTTTGACTGCAAGTAACTGAAGCTCAAAGTAGCTTAAAATAAAGATTATTTGTTGGTTAAAGGTAAAAGAGTTATTTCAAGCTTCAGGAAGTGCCGATCAGAGCTCTGCTTTTTAAAATTATTTTTTAATTTAAAGATTTTTTTTATTTATTTGACAGAGCAAGAGAGCACAAACAGCGGAGTGAGAGGGAGCAGACTCCCTACTGAGCAAGGAGCCCCAGTCGGGACTCCATCCCAGGACCCCAGGATCATGACCTGAGGGGAAGGTAGGTGCTTAACCAACTGAGTCACCCATGTGCTCTGGGGCTCTGTTTCTTTAAACTTCTCTCAGGGCTGGCTCTCCTCTGGGTACTTCCTTTATTCTCAGACTGGTTTTCCTTCTCATAGAAAAATGGCTGTTTTATTTTAAGGCTCATATCTGCACATCACTGTGTCTAGAGTCAGAAAACATTTACCTCCTAATTGGCAAAGGAAAGTCTGGGCTTCACTCATTGGACTAACTTGGGTCACGTGCTTTCTCTAACCCAATCACAGTGGGTAGGAAATTTGCGTCACACTGACTGGTCAAGGCTATTTAAGGTTGGCCCCTGGAGTTGAAGGAGAGGTAGCCCCTCTCATACAAACCACACAGCCGCTACCCAATAGCCGACAGGAAGATGCTGTGAGGCAATGCAACTTTGCTTCAACCTACCATGTGCTATGCACTGTGCTGGACTTTGGGAGGATCACCGTGGACCATTCCGTCTAGCCAAACACCCATAAGCAGATCTTGAAAACATTCGTAGCACAGCTTTGGGATTCTTAAAATATGAGGTAGGGCAAAACTCCCAATTGCTGTCCTGATATTTCTACAATGATTGCCTGGTCTTCAGTGCACAGTGAAGGAATTGAGCCAGGAGTCAGAGGGCTTGTTCATCCCCAACAAGTAGATTTTGAGTATGAAACCCAGAACTAGAGGAAGCATAAGCAGTTGCTTCACTCTGGGGATTTATAATCTTCCCATTAGACTCTGCTTTAGATTTTCAGTTGGAAGCAACTAAGCTCCATTTCTATATTCTACTAGAAAGAATATATTTAAATATTTAGGTAAATGGAACTAAAATAATTGATTTAGATGATTACATTGTACACTGAACCTAAGTCTTAAGCAAGAGTGTAGATGGGAAAGGGAAAGTTGTCTGGAAATAGTCTCAGTAACAAGTTGTGTCTGCAGTTTGCTGGCCTAGCAGCCCCCGCGTGTGACAGGACAGTTACTAGTGGATCCACCACGTCATTAAGGCGGGAAGTAGGGATGAGAGCTAATGGAGGCATCCTGAAAATTCCATTCCTCATACTTGGGGCTATGCAAGTTCTATCTACTGCATAGGAACGAACTGTATCCTTCCCCAAAGTATGCTGTATCCCTGAAAATCTTTAAATTGCTGTCTGAGTAACACTCGTGAGCTATATTTTATAGATTTCTAAATTACATGATGCTATAGCATAGTGATCTTTGTCTTATTCACAGTTCTAGCAAAGATCGACAGAAAGCTCATGAAGTTCACTCTAGGATGACCATATCAAGCCTTATTCAATGAAGCTCAGTACAATCCAGTCTCTGCCAGTAGTCTACTGTTCCAATCACTGTCACCACATCATTTGTGTAACACGCACAAGTTGTTCATTGCCTTATGTTGAGATCCTTAGTCAACTTCAAGAGAACTGCAAAAATGCAAAAAACTAGGTATTGAGGTCGAAAGAGAAGAATCAAGTTTATGCTGTGTCCATTTCATTACGCTTAGTTTAGAACAAATTGTACATTTCGCCAATGAACCATAATGATAAAATAGGTAATGTGGAACAACATTTCCCTTTCTCTATGTCTGCCATGACATCGGGAGTGGGTGGGTGAGAGGGGACCTCAGATGACTCAGTGTGCTAGAAGGACAAATCTTCTTACAGAGGGCAATAGGGTACATTTCACCCGAGGATCACATCTCATAATCCTTTAGTTAAGAGAACCAGGGATGGCCTCAGAAGCACAAAGGCATAGCATTCTGCCTATTCAATGTGGTTCTACGTTAATTTAGAAATTCTTTGTTGATAACCAAATGCATAGCAACCACATTTAAATTTCAGAACACCACAATCAGATGTGTTTGAATAAAGAAGAAAAAAGGGACCCCAAAGCTATTAAGTGGAGCCTCTAAAGTCATGGGTAGGTGCTATTTCAAAACAAACATGGCAGCTCTATCCCGGTTAAAGTAGATAGAATCCTCTGGTCTCTTTGGGAGTTGTACTTGGAATCTGAAACAGGAATTTTGTTGAGGGCTCTCCAGGTGTGATGTTTAAAAAATTTTTTTGCAAATACTCTTTTCAATGCAGTTGCCTTTGAACAGGGCAGCAGGGGAAGCCAAGTTAGGTTAACAGATCGACCAGAGAAAATTCAAGAGGGTCCTTTGCAAGGTGAGAGGGAGTCTGTGGCTTGACCATGTGGTTGTGTGGCTCCCCCAAGTTGCTCTGCCTGTTTTGCAGGGGTTTGTGGTGTGTTCCCTGACACTCTGGAGGCTGCAGGGCTGAGGATGGCTTTTCTGCGGGCTCAGCCCGCTTGGCACACTCTCAGCCCCGGGAAGTCCACGCTGTTTTACAAAGAGCAGGTGGGCGAGAAAGCTCAACACTGCAGGGCACATTGCGCAGCTGGGAGAGGTGGAATTCCCCTCAAAAGGATCGGCACCGCTTTGAACATAAATTCATCATTAAAATGGGAGGATTTCTGAAGCAGTAGAGGAACACAGTGCTTGATTGGTTTCGAATTAACTCTTTGTACTCATCTTTCATTTGTCCTTTAAGGGAATGTCTCTGCCTCTTCCAGAGAGGTAACACAAATAATCCTTGACGTCTTTTCAAGGAGGGGAGTGCAATGTTGGAGCACTTAGGCTGCATCTGCTTTCCATTCCCCCCACATCTTGCCTCTCTGCCGTGGCAGGGAGGGCCCCGGGGCTGCCATTCCAGCACCCGGCTTGACTTCACGTGCAGTATTTCGAAAATGCTCAGGCTGTGCTTCTCTCTGGCAGGAGGGCCTGGGCCTCTGCTGCGGGCCACAGCAAGGCGGGGGCGGGGGGGGGGGGGGGGGGGGGGGGGGGGAGGGTGTTGATCGTTGCTCCTCCTTCCTTCTTGCTTTCCCTTTCTCCCCCCTCCCCCTTTCTGGGTCCGTGCTCTTCCCTGGGCTCTCTTCCTCCCTCCCCACTCCCGGGGAGGTAAGACCGGCCTCCTCGCTTCTGTTCTTCTTGCTACTAAGGGTAAAAGCCTGTTCGCTCTTCTGGGGAAAGCATCTGATAACACCGTTTTCTCTGAGGGAGTCTCTTTATATATCTGTTAAAAGTGTCTTTCACCCACGAATCCCATAAACAATTAAATGCAGGGCAGGGCTAGCCTGTGGAAACCTTTCTGGCTACTTAAGTGAAGTTTCCTAATCCTTTTCTGCTGGCGACCAGGACCCAAGCGCCAGGGCCCATTCATTGGCTGTGGCTCCTCAAGCACTTTGATCTCGGGCCTTCATTACAGCTCATTTCAGCATTAAGGATGATCTGAATTCATGAGCTCTTCCCTTTCTAATAAGTGCCATTCATATCCATCCTCGGGAGCCACCACAGCTCGTGGAAAACTGGTTCAAACCACACGCAGGAGAATAATGGACCAGCTTCAAACACCAGTGAGAAATGGGGGTTTTATTAGCCAAATGAACCTTTGAATGAGAGGCTTCATTAAACAGAGAAGTCTCATTTTCAGGGCGCTGTTAAATCCACCAATTGCCACTCTGAGATTAGTAAGTGTGAATCTCTCACTTTTTTTCAGGTGGGAATCCTGAGGTGGTGAGGAGACTATCCCCACTGTACTCTGAGCTGGGCTGGAGGGGATTTGGGCTTCATTCAACTTCATAGATTTCTGAAAACCAGGGATGCTTTTACGTGGCTTTCCTGTTTGATTCGTCTGGAGTGAATTGTGCCCCTCCAGAAAAGAACTTATTCTTTTTTTTTTCTTTAAAAAAAAGAAAGAGAGAAAGAAAGAAAGAAATTCATTTGGTTTCACATAATACCCTTACAACTTCTAAAGCTGTCGAGCAAAAAGAGGAACAGATAATTAGAAGATGACAGGAGCCAGCACAGAGCCAAATGGAGGAAAAGACAGGCACACAGTAAGGCGGCAAAAGCCACCACCTAATCCATCCACAGCCTTCGCTATAATTATGTTTTGCTCTGGCTTTAAACTGGTGAGAACACAAAGGAGGCACTATGAAAGTCTTAATTCCTGCAAGACAAAGCTCATCCTGTGTAACAGCACCTAGTGTGCACCAAAGGGGTTCCACAGTTAGCACTCTGGCAGATTTTAATTAGCACTTAGTAGGAGCATTCAGTAACATGGCTCAAATAAAGGGGAAAGAGTGGGTAGACTTCTGTTGAAAAGTCCCTCGGAGCTCCTACAGAGCATTCCTTGTTACTGCTCCGTTGGTTCATTTTTCTCCCTACCTTCCAATCTTCTGGACTCTTCCCCCGCACTCCCCCCACCCCAATCCATGTACCCCGTTCCTCTGACCCTCCCTATCCAGGCCTTATGAATGTGGCTTTCATGAAAGGTGGCTGAGGGGGCACCACAGGCCAAGCCTTCTTCCTTTGGCAGAAGGAAGGATGGCATGGCAACAAGCTTGCAGAGGTAGAAGACTTCAGCTGTTGAGAAAAACAGGTCGGAGGGGATGGAACCTCCACACACTTTTGTGGGGGCACCACCTGTTGTGCCCCACTCCACCGTGGTTTTGCGGGTTTCTGTGGGTCAGCCCGTCAGCCTCTCTCCAGGCGAACCTCATGATTCAAAATGGCCGCTCCCGGCCATCACCTTCACTCTTGTCAGTATCTGGTGAGAGAGCTCACATTGAAATTAGCGGCAGGAAGAGGAGCCTTGAGATCCCCTTCACTGAGCCTTTCAATTAAGGCTACTGATTAGATCCCAGATTTCCTTACCACATAAAAAAGACTGAGGGTTTGCTCACAGGAGTGGTTGTTTCTTCCCGCTTTGGCCCAGCCTGATGTTTTTAATTTTGCTGGGCTGCGGAACAGAGCATGGAGGCTCCACTGCTGTGGGGGCCAACACAAGGCATCTAGGATGCTCCTTCCCTCTGTAGCCCTGCTCCTCCCCAGTACAGTTGACCCTTGAATGCATCCGGAGCCCCTGGAGAGTTGAAAACCCCAGTATAGGGGCTTGGGTGGCTCAGTCAGTTAAGCATCTGCCTTCAGCTCAGGTCATGACCCCAGGGTCCTGGGATCCAGTCCCACATCGGGCTCTCTGCTCAGTGGGGAGCCTGCTTCTCTTTCTCCCACTCCCCCAGCTTGTGTTCCCCCTCTCACTGTCTTTCTCTCTCTGTCAAATAAATAAGTTAAATCTGAGGAAAAAAAAAAAAAAAGAAAATCCAAGTATAACTTTTACTCCACCCAAACTTCACTATTAATAGCTGACTATTGACCAAAAATCTTACTGATAATACAGTCAATTAACACATATTTTGTATGTCATACATATTACATCTGGTTATAGATGTAGAGTGTGTAGTCTTATAATAAAATAAGCTGGAGAACAGAAAATGCCCAAAAAAATCACAAGGAAAACACACTCAAAGTACTGTACTGTATTTATCAAACAAAATCTGCATGTGAGTGGAATTCAAACCCCTGTTTGTCGTGCAAGGATCCGTGCAAGGATCGACTGTGGCATGATCCCCCCCACATCTTGTCTCTGCCAGTGAACCAGGGTAATTACAGCCATTCCCCCTCAGAGGGAACCATCACTTGGCCAGAGTTCACTCTCACTTCCCACCCCATGGAGGCTGAGCAGCCAGTTGGACCAAGACTTACACATCTTTGTCCTACTATTAGTTAAGGACACAAATAATTTCTTTTTTTTTAAATGACTGGTTTGAAGAAAGACCACTAAGACATTTGTGTATCTTTGGTGACAATCATTGTTATTTCTCCTTCTGTCTGTGTAAGTCTTGCCCTGAGACTTCTTTGCTTCTGGGACATTCTCTGGCTAAATTTGTGTGTGTGTGCATAGTCCTTGCAGGTAAGACATGTTAGAAATAGGGTTGTCATGGGGGCCAAATATTAGACCACATCGGTGGAGTGCAAACTAGTGAATTTGACCGTGAATAGAAAGTCAGTGTTGATACCCTAAGCTTTCTAACTGTTGCTCTGAGGCCTGAATACTTTGGTTTTGATTCCACACAGTCTATATTCATGAAGAATTGCCAGAACTTTTCTATTTTTGTTATGTAGACCTGTTTCACTAAACCTGAATAATTAATTATTTAAACTGACCACAGTGTGCTAAGAGGGCTTATATGCAAAGGAACCGGTATACCCAGTTTTTGTAACTCGTGTTGTCAGAGAAATTGGAAGGACCACTTTTACCAGTTCCCTCTGGTTCCACCACAAATAGAAAGACAATTGCAACTTGCCATTCATTTCTTCCCCATCTTTGGACTTTTCTGTGCCAAATATACTAAGTTCAGGACATAGATGGGCAGATATTATTATTATCATTTTAGAGACCAGAAAGCTAAAAAAACGAATAGTGAATGCTCTTAGCCAAGGTTGTGTAAATGAACTTACACCTGAGACCTCCTGATGACCAGCCCTAAGAAAATCGTGGTTAAGAATGGTGACTCTAGAGTCAGCAAGCGTCACTGGAAATGCTGGCGTTTGCATCCTTTTTGTTTGTTTAAGATTTTATTTATTTTGAGAGAGAGAGAGCGTGTGTTTGAGCAGTGGGGGGAGCAGAGGGAGAGGGAGAAAAGCAGACTCCCCACTGAGCGTGGAGACCAACAAGGGGCTCGGTCTCACGGCCCATGACATCATGACCTAGTCAGGCGCTTAACAGACTGAGCCACCCAGGCGCCCCCAGCTTTCACCTTCTTAAAAGCGCAGGTGAGTCACTGCACCTCTCTGAGTCTCAATTTCCTCACCTATAAAAAGGGGGCATAATGGCACCACCTCAGGGCTGTCGTGAGAGTTAAAAGAGATAAGTGTGTGAACTTGTTAGAACAGAGCCACTCTCATAATACATGTTGAATTCCCAATAAATGTATTATTACGGTGATTATTACTGCTATTGATGAAGAAACCAAGGATCAGACCACACAATTAAAGAAAGAGTTAGGACCATGGCCAAGACCCTGGTCTTGTTTTTTTTTTGTTGCTGTTTTTGTTATTGTTGTTGTCCTTTTATTTTGTTTTGTTTGTTTGCTTTTTGGTAGCTTTTGAGCCCCTTCCCTAGCCAGAGCTCGTATTTCTTTTTTCAGCTAGAACTGTTAATTTCCTCTAAGACTGCTGTTGTTCAGTTTGGTCAGTTTCCTAAGAATATACATGTTTTTAAGCAGGATTAGTTTGCAGAAGCAGCCAGATGGAGAGCTGGTGGAAGGACTCATCCTAAACTGCTTCAAACATAAATTTTAACGTGGCTGAATGCCTCCAAGGACAAGGGCTCTGTTTAGCTGGGTACCAAGTATTCCAACAAGTATTACTCCTTGGGGGCACCTAGCCCAATGCAATTGCCCTAAAATGCTATATCATTTGGAAACGAGCGAGCAGTCAGATTTGCCCACAAACATGTCTGCAATTCTAAATCCATCACTCCAGCAGTGCTCATGAAACAAGGTCCAGATTTATTTTCCACTTGCTGTTTATTCTGCTCATTAATTATATTCATATCTGCTTCTTTGAAGTGATTGAGACTATTGGGAAACGCAAAAGAAAGCTGTATTGATTTCAGTCTTAATATCATTCCATCTCTATTTCCTTCATCTCTGAGCGCTCAGGCATGTTGAGTGACGTGTGGTGGCGGGTGTAGCATGTCGGGCACAGAGTGGGGCATTATCAACAGAGCCCAGGCTCTCCAGATCCGCAGTCTCTTTGGTGTGAGGGTTTAGATTTAGAACGTCTGGATTGTATTCTACGAAAATCTCCACAGCCTTTCCTTTCAAAATCAATTTCAGTTGTCAAAAAAGGGGGCTGGTGGTGGTGGTGGTGAGTCACTTTGAAATCATATAGCTCATTATGATCATCGTTTTTTAAAAGCTTATTACTTTAATTTTTCTCCCAAGGGAGTTGAGTTGATTTATAACCCCACCCTCCTTATCTCAACATGTGGCTGAGTTCAGAAGAGAATGAAAATTGGGGGATTTTTTTCCCTCCAGGAAAAACTGATAGAACACACCCCAGCCTCGTTTTCAAGTTCAGTGGGAACTTTTTTAGCCTCTTGACTTGACTTTAAAAAATGCATATGCAGCAACTAAGCTCCCACCTCACTCCCAAATGGACATATTTGTCCTGGGTACTTTGGAGGCAAGGCCTTCCTGGGAACAGTCTTCACAACCGTGGAGTGTAGACTCAACAATGCCGCCATATAGACTGGGTCAAATGTAACTTCTTGGTGGCTGGGGATTCCTGTCTGATTTGTCCTTTGTTGTATCCTAAGCACCTAGAACAGCACCTGCTTCATAGCAGATGCACAGTAAATGTTAGGTAATTGGTTATCTTCCTCCAAAGATTTTGTTGTTGTTGTTTTGTTTGTGTTTGTTTTAATGAATGGGGAAGTAACAGAGAGTGGTAGCTAGGAGCCGGGGCGTTAGGGCCAAACAGACAGACCTGGGTTCAAATTGCAGCTGCTGCTCATGAGCCTGGTGACCTTGCCTAGGCTGCTCAGCTACAGCATCACCCTCTGTAAAATGGGCATAAGCGTGGGGCCCCCTGCTCAGACTGTGGGGAGGCCATGTGTGGGGAAGGCACGGTGGTCTTCTGTGGATGTAAATGCTCCATACTCGGTTCATGTTCTTATTCTTGCGAATCCTCCAGAACGGGATCTGAAGGGTCCCCTCAGGCCAAGGTATTTGGGGCTCAGGAAGCACCATCTGTCTTCCCAAACTGTGCTTCACATTAACACGTGGAAGTAACCCTCCCCCTGGGTCCCATCTCCCTTCACATTTCTCGGATGGTGGGAGCAGCTCCTCTGTGTCCCTGCCAAGGGCTCCTATCACTCATGGGCTAAGGGTCTAGGTCATGCCATCCCAGGCACAGCAAAGGGAGAGGAAGAAGCCGTTTTAAGCTTGGATGACTGATGGCCTGGGATTACTATTCTTCAGCTTCCAGGACACAGCGCTCCTATTATTTCCAGAGCACTTTCATTTATTTTTTCAATGTTGAAAGCTCATGCCAGTAGCTCTCTGAAACCTCAAGGCAGCATATATATGAGCTGATCATATTCCATTCTTGGTTCCCCTAAACAGGGTGCTACTGTTGCAGAAAGGAAGTTCCAGAGGTAACTATTCCCCTGTGACTCCAATGTGGTCAGCGGAACTGTCTTATGCAAAGTAGCCTTTGAAAAGGTGTTTGCTGGCTGCAGCACAGGCCTTGCCATTCCCGCCGGCCTGCGCACCCATCCTGGCGCGCATCCTGCCTCTCGCCGCTGCCACCTCGTGACATGCCAGACGAAGCTCTCCTTTAGCTCCCTTCTGTGAAAACAAAGAAGCATCCTTCTCCCACCTCTTCGGCCCTTCCAGAAGAGACTGCGGGTGTGAGGGAAATCCGAGAGGGGAAAGCCGCGGGAGCACACACGTGTTGGGAATGGCAGTCCCGAAGAGAGGAAGACCCTGTGACGGGATGGGGGAGGGCAACATGCCTGACGAGGGGCCAAGCTGGGGGCAGGGGGTTCCTAAATGAGTGAAGAGGGCAGACCATGAGGCCGAAACACAGAGGGAGGGGCAGAAACTGGTGTGGCAAACTGCAAAGTGAATGTCTTGCCCCAAGGGGACAGCCATGACTCGATTTCGATTCATGGTCCTGTCTGGGAATTGAGGCCTAGTGTGGCCAGATCTTTTGATTTTTAAAAGAGAAGCCCATAATCCACTTTTTTTCCTTTGAAAACTCTGAAATGGTAAACAGTCACATTTTTATTATTATGTGTGTAAGTGGTGTGCCTCAGAAGGAAAACCCATGCCTTGGGCTTGAGACTTCTCTGAGACAAGAAGTCATTCTGCAGTCATTGGCCGAGCACCTCAGTGTGCCTGGCACTGTTAGGAGGCAGCAGATCTAAAATGCAAAAGACATGCTATGTGTTTTCAGATATTTTGCTAAAAGAAGGAGAGAGATTCAGAAACTGATATAATACAATGGTGAATATCAACAGGACAGGATAGGAAGAGACCATCTCAGTTTCTGAGGTGGGAGGTCCTCAGAAATCAGGAGAGGGGTTGTACTTGCCAGAGAGATGGCGGGTAGGAAGGGAGGCTGGTAGTGGTGATTAAGGGCTGTCATGGCAGAGGGAAGAGCATTACCAAAAGGAGGCAGGGGAGACCCTGCATGCGTATCTGGGAAGCCATGAGTGGGCTTGTTGGGCTCGTGTGCAGGGCAGAGACAGGCGAGGAGGCTGGCTCAACCAGTGCGGTCTATCTGATCTTCTTGGATCTCAGGTTGACCCAGTGATGGCAGGACACACTTCTGCTCACTTCCAACCCTCATGGTGGCACAGCAGCAGCCTGGAGGACTGTTGGGGAACCCATATGGATATGTTTGCCTTTATCCACGTCCAGCCCACATCTGTCGCCATTCTGTCTCTGCTCACCATCTGCATTTCTCGTCCCACTGTAACTGTATCCATTCAGCATCTGCACACTTCAATACCCACCCATATCCAGCATCTGTTTAGAGTTGTGTACGCGAGCTGGATGGCAGCAACACTGATTTCACCAACAGCTAAAATTCCAATATTAGGTAATTGCTTATCCTCTTCCAAAGTTTTTTTAATACACAGCTGCAAATTCATATGGTTGTCTTTAATAATCTTGGAATAGGATTCCATTGTGCTGGGCCTGTCTAATATGTTTGTTGTTCGTTTTTTCTGTGTCTTGCTTTTATCCTCTTACCTGAGTTGCACAGGTCACAATATGAAATACATATATACATTGCCTTTCCCCCGCACCAGTTGTAATTCTGGGACAGGGCAGCATGATGGTTAAGCATCTAACTTGTGCCTGGGTTCAAATACCAGCTCTGCCTCTGATGTCATGACACCGCAAGGGGGCGACTTTACTGTAATGGGTTGAATTGTGTCTCCCCTCACCACCCCCAAATCTTTGTGTTGAAGCTCTAATCCCCAGTACCCAAGAATGTGACTGTATTTGGAGGTAGGGCCTGTAAAGAGGGTGATTAACTTAAAAGGAGGCCTGTAGGGTCGGCCCCAATCCAGTGGGGCTGGTGTCCTCATAAAAGAGGGAAATTTGGACCCACAAAGGGACATCAGGGAGGCGGGTGCACAGAGGTAAGCCCAGGTGAGGACACACAGAGAAGGTGGCTGTGTGCAAGGCGAGAAAAGAGGCTTCAAGAGAAGCCAGCGCTGCTCACACTTTGATCTCCTTCTTGGTCTTCTAGCCTCCTGAACTGCGAGAATAGAATTTTTGGTTGTTTCTGACCCCTAGTCTGTGGGATTTTGTTATGGCAAACTAGTATGTTTACCTCTCTGTGTCTGTTTACCATGTAAACCCCCGCAGGGTTTTTCCAAAGATTAAACATGCTAACATAAGGAAAACACTTAGATGTATATAAGCATTAGCCACCGTTAATAGTAATGGTATTATTTCTAATGGCCCAAAGTCAAAGAAAAGAACAGTATAATAAAATTCTATCTTCCGCTGGTCCACATGCTTCTCCAGCTCTATAGTTGAAATGTGCAATTTTTGTAGGTGGATAGAGTAGATCAGTTGAAAAGGGCTAAAACATTTTAGCATGCAGACGTTGGTGAGTATGGCGTATTTTTTTTACTTCTTTGTATTAAACTGTGGTGTGTAATTCTAGAATTTACTCGCAGATTGGTTAGAAGAGGTTTCCTCTCTAGATTGAAGTAATAATAATCTCATTTGCCCCAACTCTGAAGCCCTTTGAAGTTAAACATTGAGAGAGAGGATGGCGGGCCCACTCAGCAGAGATTAGATCTTGTTTTAAATACTAGCTGCTCTGAGAATAATTTCCTTAATTAATATTCACAAGATATCTTACACTTGAGACTGTATTTTCATGTAACCTACTTGCATGTAATTGTTCTTTGCTAAGGCTCTTCACCGCGTTTGTATTTGCCTTTTGTGTCAGTATTCAACAAAATCATTTCCATCTAAAAGCAGGGCTGAAGGGGGTGGGAAGTTGGTTGGGTCTCCCTTCTGTGTGAAAGCTAGCACACATGGGCTTTCATCTCATTTCTAAAGTTAATATTGTTTTGTGCTTATTCCTATTCTTAACTGGATACACATGGCTCCCAGACCCCCTCTCCCTTCTGGACTCAAGGCCCGGACATTTTCAGGTGCTGCCCTCTTGTCGTCTCACAGCACATGGTGGAGCCTGTATCAAAGCACCCTACACTTCCCCTGGCCCAGGGGCCTGAAAACCTCCAAGAAGCCACATCTGCAATCAGTAACAGCTTCAGAGGTTATCAATGCCCATCTGTGTCAGGCAATCAAACACCCTCAACTGAAAGAACTATAGGTTATTTAAGAGTCTGCTTGCCCAAAGATCCATGAAAGGAGCTAAAAATGACTTGGAAAGAAATCTTTCTGCATGTCTAATTTCAAAGCTTTGCAAGTATTGCATATATTTCTGAGTAAATTGGAAAAATTAAAAGGCTACCTTTTAATACATTTTTTTTAAAAAGTTTAAATAAATTTGCTCACTGCTTAAGATCTCCAACCAGTGACTTTTCTACATTTGCAAGCAGATGCCTCCCACAGGAAAAGAGCATCCCCTACCCCCAACACACTCCGCAACACACACACACACACACACACACACACACACACTCACTGGCAAAAATATTTTTCCTTGTTCTGTTTTCACAGCTATTTGTTGCTTAGACTTTTTAAAATAGTTGATGATTCTGCCATCAAACTATCAATGGTTGAGCTAACTCTCAGGATAGATGAACATTACTGTCATAAAGGTACAAAATACTTGAATACTAAAACATAATGTGTATGTTATTATATATATTAATTACAGTATATTCTATATATGCATTCATATTCATCTATCTATCTTTCTAGCTACATATATTTCCCTCCCTGGATTCAGTAACTGCAAGACCAAATTTCTTTAGTGCTGATCGGTTAGGAGGTCTTACATGGGGAGGGCACCAAGTATTTTCAAGAATTTTTGCTTGTCTTGCAATTTCCTGATTGTCCTGTTCAGCTGCAGCATAATATCTGCCAACAATTCTCTCTCTGAAATCATCCCCCATCTGTAGATTGGCCGGCATTAGGGACATGACCTAAGAACTGTCTCCGTGCCCGGTTGCAGGTCGCCACTGTCTAAATTTGCATCGTGAAGCACGGGGCCCCTTCCGGTGACACGACATCTCACCAGCGCAACCACTGAAGGAATTGCCCTGGCATTTGCACGCCTGCCCTGGTAAGCCTGCAGACATCGTGTGCAAGACAGTTCACAAAATGAGAAAACACAAGTAACTGAAATGTACGGACATTGTTTGCTCAGCCTCACTCAACCGAGATTCAGCATGTCACGGATCAGATTGCCGAGATTAAGAAGTGTGATAGTGCTGCGTGGTGGCGAGTCTGAGGAGATGGGCACTCTGTTGGGGGGGCGGTCACTGCTACACCTCCAGGGGAAGGCAATTTGGCGACATCATTAGAGTGATAACTTCTCACGTACTCTGACCAGCAATTTGTCCTGTACGTATATTTTCACATGAGCTACAGGATGTGTTTAGATTACTTATTGCAGCATTATTTGTGATAGAGGTTGGAATGTTCAAGAAGGGACGGGTCGAATAAACTGTGGAGCATCTGGGCTAAGGAGCTATCATGCAGCTACAGAAGGGGATGAAGAACTTCTTTTGTAATTTGGAGGATCTTGAATGTATTCTTACAAGGGGAAAAAAAAACCAAGAAGAACAGTAACCACTATTTATGTGAAAAATATGAAAGTGTGAGGTTGAGTGGGGGTACAGAATATAAATACACAGTTGCTTGTATAGTCTGAGTATTGCTGGAAGGATTCTCAAGGAACTACTTACTCTCATTCTGGGGGGTGAGGGATAGTGCTGGGTGGCTTTGGGACAAGAATGGAAAAGACACTCTCATCATATGCACTTTTGTAACTTCTGGATTTTGAAGTATAAAAAAGTATTCTCTACCAAAAATAGTAATTGAATTAAAAATTAAATAAAACGATAAAAATCATGCTTGTATCTTGCGTGTTCATTCCTCTGAATGTACAAATTACTTGAAGTGTGGTACAACTAGAGAAATTAGAGGAGAAAAATCAAAATTATTAAACGCTGTGGTTCAATGGCTGTAAGAATTGTGATCACCTAGCTTCTTTTTTTAAAAAGATTTTATTTATTTATTTGAGAAAGAGAGAATGGGGGGGGGACAAAGGGGAGGGGCAGTGGGAGAGGAAGAAGCAGACTCCCCATTGAGGAGAGAGTCCAATGCAAGACTTGATCCTAGGACCCCAGGATCATGACCTGAGCTGAAGGCAGATGCTTAACTGACTGAGCCACCCAGGTGCCCAGGATCATTTAGCTTCTGAAAGAAGAGGCCAGAGGCAGATTTTCTAACAGTCCTTAAATACCAGTAAGTATACAAGTAAAGTTGCTTTTCTCTTATGCTGGGTGTTACCATTAAAGTTTCACAATAGATGTCGGCGAGGAGAAAGGGGAATCCTCCTATACTGCTGGTGGGAATGCAAGCTGGTGCAGCTGCCCTGGAAAACAGCATGGAGTTTCCTCAAAAACTTCAAAATAGAGCTTCCCTATGACCCAGCAATCTCACTCCTGGGTATTTACCCCAAAGACACAAATGTAGTGAAAAGAAGGGGCACCTGCACCTGAATATTTATAGCAGCAATGTCCACAATAGTCAAACTATGGAAAGAGCCCGGATGTCCATCAACAGGTGAGTGGATAATGAAGATGTGGTATACATATATATACAATGGAATATTATGAAGCCATCAAAAAAACCCCAAATCCTGCCATTTGCAATGTTGTGGATGGAACTAGAGGGATTATGCCAAGAGAAATAAGTCAATCAGAGAAAGACAATTATCATATGATTTGACTGATACGAGGAATTTGAGAAACAAGACAGAGGATCATAGGGGAAGGAAGGGAAAAATGACACAAGACGAAACCAGAGAGGGAGACAAATCATAAGAGACTCATCTCAGGAAATAAACTCAGGAGGGGAGGGGAGTGGGAGGGATGGGATGGCTGGGTGATGGACACTGGGGAGAGTATGTGTTGTGGTGAGTGCTACGTGTTGTGTAAGACTGATGAATCACAGACCTGTACCCTTGAAACAATACATTATATGTTAATTTAAAAAATTTTAAAAATCACACACACAAAAAAACCCCAAAACAAAAACCATTAAAGTTTCGAATGAGAAAAACATAGCTGGGAATTTCCAAGTGAACTGGAGTTACCAGATTATCACTTGCACATTCTCTGAAGGAAAACAAAAAACAAAGAATTGGCTCTATAGTTCTCGGACATCTTCAGCCAGACTGTGGCCCGAGGTGGGTCAGAGTATGTGGGAGAGGACCAGGAAGTATTTGCAAGGAAGTTTCTCTTCAAGGGAACTGTGCGTATACTGTGATTCCC
Organism: Mellivora capensis; assembly: GCA_004024625.1. Taxonomy (NCBI): domain Eukaryota; kingdom Metazoa; phylum Chordata; class Mammalia; order Carnivora; family Mustelidae; genus Mellivora; species Mellivora capensis. The sequence continues at coordinate 62,066 of PISX010011104.1, forward strand.
CACTCCCTTCAAGACTGGGGTGCTCTTTCCTTCACTGGATTTTTGGAGGCATTGTCAGGGGACTGGTCAGAGGACCTGGAGATGAAAGACAGGCTGGTCTTGAGTCTGGTCCTCGGGCAGATGTAGAGGACAGGGGAAGTGAAGGGCTTTGATGGCAGCCTCGGGAGAGTAAAATTCAGTTGGGGGTGGGCTGCATGTCTGATTTCTTGGAGAAAAGGAGGCATGGATGTTTCCCAGAGATTAGATGTGGGCCACGTCTGAGAGGAGAACACACTAGAGCCACTCAAGTCCTGCACAAGAGGATCCCACCTGCGGGCCCACCTGCGGGGAAAGCTGCCAAAGGGGCTGCAAGAGGCGGGGTCCCAGGAAGGAGAATCTTGGAAAGGTAAGTGTCAATCATCTGCTAATGGCAGAGAGCACAAAGCCGGCAACCAAAGGATTAATTCCATTCACTTTTCTGGCCTGTCTTGCCTCCCAGTGCATAGTTGGAGTTAGCGGTAAGTGGCGAGAAGTAGGCGGGCAGGTGATCAGGGGCAGAAGCTGCCACATTCCCCTTTCTTCCAGGAAGGCAGACTCCAACTACAGACCTCAGGAGAAGGAAGGGGAGGAGCTGTCCACTCTTCGATTGAAAATTGAAGAGTTGATTATCATCTTTGACTGGATACATTCTGTTTACTGATTTGAGCAAATAGGCTGTTTTCTTATCCCAGAACGAGCAGAAAAGCCGTAGGGCCTGCTGAGTGTTCATCAAGTGGCAGAAGAGTAAGTTTGAAGGAGACCAGACAGCAGGAGACAGAAATTCAAAGGAAAGACAAGAATAAAATTAAGTTTGGGTCCTCTACCACATATCCAAAATATATGAGATTTATTTTCATAAAATCAATAGAACTGAATGTAAAGTGCAATCAGGAATAGGGAGGCAGAGTGGACACCATGAGGAACTCTCTTGCTCTAAAATTAGCAAGATATGAACTTGCTTGCTATGGAAAATTGTGATACCTTTCTATTTTTTTAAGACACAACTTAACCAATATAATTTTCTTTTCTTTTCTTTTTCTTTCTTTTGTTTTCTTCTTCCCCATCTCCTCCTCCTTCTTCTTCAACTCTCTTTTTAAACAAAAAGTTGATCTAAGAAACATTTAAAGTGAAAATTAGAACAAGTAGATGAAAATTTGACCTAACCTGTGAAGATGGGACATAAATGAAGTTTGGAAAATATTATATTCTAAACAAGGTTTGTAGAGAAGTCAGAAAACAAAATGCTGATGAGTTCTATTCTAAACTAATATTCAGAGGAAGTGTGTAGAATTACTTTCAGCTAAAGTTTTCCCATAATTAGTTAAAAATAATCCATAGATTTATGATATTTTTCTAAATGATAATTCCAATCAATTGGGTCTAGTGGCAGTCTCAGGAATCAGTAGTGTAGGACTCAAAATAAGAGGGGGGGGGCAAAAAAAACCCTTAAAATAAAAAGAAAAAAGTGAAAGAACAGAAGGAAGGAGGGAAAGGGAAAGAAAGGAAAGGAGAAAGAAAGGTTCCAAGCAATGGAATATGGATTATGAGCACTTTGGGCCCTTAATTTCATTTTGATGGCTCTGATAGCTCATAAGACACTTCGATTTGCACTCTTGGTTTAAAATATTAATTTAGCTCTTCTGACTCCATAATTCTGGGCCTATAATACGTAGGCATTATTCAGTTTTCCCCATTATACATTTAAATGTACAGACACTATGATTTTATTTAGCTAATTTCAAGATTAAAGATTTCCTTAATTGTAGTCTTCCATTAGTTCTTTGTAGTTGCTAAAACTGCATGCCTTATAGCTTAAGGGAAAATTTCTACTATTTGAGTCCTTGTTAAAAGTAAACCATGGGCTTCCGCTTCCAGGAAGATAGAGTAGACACATTGCTCCCTGTTCCTCCCACTAAGTACAGCTAAAAACTCCAGCTTATATATAAAGCATACATGAGAAGACTATGAAGGGTAGAGACAAGAGGGCAATCCAACTAATGAGTTCAGGACCTAGAAACAATACAGTGGTGAGTTCCTTGGGTTTTCTTTTTTGCCTCATATCCTAGCCCAAGAACTAAAGAAGTTGACAACTAGAAACACCAATGGGCCTAGATGAAGGAAAAAAAAAGGTCCCAACAAGAGTTGGCTCCCTCTAACCAGTGGAGCAGAAATGGGATAATGTAGCATAGCAGAAAACTTGACAATAACTGGTTGCTCCAGCCAAAAACTACAGGAAAAAAAATTGTGGCCGCACCCCCTCTAATAACAGTCTACGCTGAATGGAGCCTAGATGTCTACTCTCACCAGGTTTTAATGAGGTACCCCAACCCTTGCTCCAAGTTGGTGCCAGAGAAGGCCAAGTAGGGAGTCAGGACTCTCACCATGGCCCAACAAGGCCAATACCTCCAGTGGTGTCAGTGGATGGAGGACACATGAAGAACAGTAGGAGGCACTCCTACTCTGCCCAGCCCAGGGATCAGTGGGGGCTCAGTGGGGAACAGAGCTCCTACCACTGCCCAGCAGTAATGAGGAATACCCCCACCTCAGGTGTCAATAGAGGTCAAGAGGAGAGCTTGGAAGTCTACTCCTTCCTGGTTGTAATAAGGCAATGCTCCTTCCTTCTTCCCCTACCAGACCCGTATCACAGACAGTTAAAACTGAGGCTTAAATATGATTCAGAGTCTCATAACATAATACCCTAAGTGTCTAGGTTTTAAGGGAAAATCATTCGCCATAGCAAGAATGAAGAAGCCTTCAGACTGAGTAATAAAAGAAAATCAATAGATGCCAGCACTGAGATGATAGAGATAGTAGACTTACCTGACAAAGTTTTTAAAGGCGCATCATAAAATGCCTTACCGTTCAATTATGCACATGCTAAGACAAATAAAAATTAGAGTCTCCGCAAAGAAATAGAAAATGTAAACATGAACAAAATGGAAATTAAGAAATGAAAAATACAATAATAACCAATAATAACAATCAAAGCCAAAGGTTAGTCTTACCAGCAGAATGGAAGGGACAGAGGAAAGAATCAGTGAACTTAAAGATTAAACAACAGAAAGAATATAACCTGAACAACACAAGAAAAATAGATTGAAAAATAAAAAAAAAGAACAGAATCTCAAGGAGCTGTAGAACTATAAATAAAAATCTGATACTCCTGTTATCAGTGTTCCAGAAGGAGAAGAGCAAGAGGATGAGTATGAAAAAGACTCAGAAAAAAAAAAAAAAGTCATGAAAACTTGCCAAATTTGGTAAAAAACGTACATCTGTAGATTCAAGAAGCTGAGAGAATCTCAACTAGAATTCGAAAAGAAATCTACACCAAGACATATCATAGTCAAACTTCTGAAAACAAAGCAAAGAAAAAAATCTTGAAAACAGCAAGGGAAAACAAAACCTATTCCATACGGGGAAAACAATTCCAATGACAGCAGATTTCTTATCAGAAACCATGGAAAGCAGAAGGAATAAAGGATATAATAAAAGAATCTTGGGGGCACCTGGGTGGCTCAGTCATTTAAGCCTCCAACTTGATTTCATCTCAGGTCATGATTTCAGGGTCATGGGATCAAGGCCCACGCTGGGCTCCATGCTCAGTGTGCAGAGTCTGTTGGGGTTCTCTCTCTTCCTCTGCCCCTCTCCTCACATTCTAAATAAATAAAGTCCTTAAAAAAAGAGAGAATCTTGGAACATTAGGAAGGAGGAAAAAATCACAAGTAAAAATATGGCTAAATATAACAGACTTTCCTTCTTCTCTTGAGTTTTTAAAATTATGTTTCACTTGAAGCAAACAGGATAACACTCTGATGTAGTTCTCAACATATGCAAAGGAAATATTTAAGATAAATATAATTTGAATGTAGGCAAGTAAAGGCATATAAAGGGAGGAGATGTTCCTATAATTCACTCACACTGCTAACACCAGTAGGCTGGGAGAAATTATGTATATATAATGTAATGTCTGGAGCACCCACTAAAAGGGCTTTATAAAAATACACATTTAAAAACATTGATATGTAATATAGATATAAATACAATATATGTTTAGTTACATGTGTATATATCCTAGTGGCTCTGCTTCTCTCTCTTATTGAACCTAGACACATCATACAAAATATATTCTCTGACAATAGTGGAATTAATATAGAAATCAGTAATAGATAATAAACAGTTGGCAATTAAAAAACTATTATAAGGAATGAAAAAATGGTTATCACTAAAAACACTGTAAACATCAAAAGATAATAAGACAATATTACAAATACCTCTGCACATTTAAATTTGACTTAGTTGAAATGGGCAATTTCTTGAAAAATATGAACTTTTTTAGTTTAGTTTTTTAGTTTTAGTTTAGTACAACTCCTCCGGTATGAAACAGAGAATTTGAATGGATCTCTGTTAAAGAAATTAAATTTGTCATTTAAAAATTTCCAATAAGTAAATCTTCAGGCCCAGATGGTTTTACTGGAGAATTCTACCAAATATTTTTTAAAAGAATGCAAGCAATTCTAATATAATATCTTTCAGAAAATAGAAGAAGAAAGAATAGTGTCCTGTTCATTTTATGAAGCTAGAATTACCCTGATACCTGAGCTAGACAAAATTAGCACAATAAACAAACAAACCATTCGCAACGACGTGGATGGAACTAGAGGGTATCATGCTTAGTGAAATAAGTCAATCAGAGAAAGACAACTATCATATGATATCCCTGATATGAGGAAGTGGAGATGCAACATGGGGGACTAGGGGGGCAGAAAAAGAAGAAAAGAAACAAGATGGGATTGGGAGGGAGACAAACCATAAGTGACTCTTAATCTCA
>PISX010011105.1:0-67024 GCA_004024625.1 Mellivora capensis
CATCAACAGATGAATGGATAAAGAAGAGGTGGTATATATACACAATGGAATACTATGCAGCCATCAAAAGAAATGAAATCTTGCCATTTGCAATGACGTGGATGGAACTAGAGGGTATCATGCTTAGTGAAATAAGTCAATCAGAGAAAGACAACTATCATATGATCTCCCTGATATGAGGAAGTGGAGATGCAACATGAGGGGTTGAGGGGGTAGGAAAAGAAGAAAAGAAACAGGATGGGATTGGGGGGGAGACAAACCATAAGTGACTCTTAATCTCACAGAACAGACTGAGGGTTGCTGGGGGGAGGGGGGTCAGGAAAGGGGGGTGAGGTAATGGACATTGGGGAGGGTATGTGCTATGGTTAGTGCTGTGAAGTGTGTAAACCTGGCAATTCACAGACATGTGCCCCTGGGGATAAAAATACTTTATATGTTTATAAAAAATTAAAAAATTTTAAAAAAAAGAAAGACTGCACTGCCCTTTTAATGAATGTTTTGTTTTGTTTTGTTTTATCTTTACTAAAGTTTCCTGAGGGGAGGGACCTTGTTTCATTCATCTCTAATTCCTGTGTCTGACAGGAAACTTGGATTGTAGTAGTAGTCAACAAACACTTGTTGAATGGATAGAAAAAGGGCTGCAACAGCTGTCATGTGAATTACTTATATTTTAAATGTTTACTGAAGTAAAACAAGAAGAGTGCAAAAGGTAAATACACAGCTCAATTAATTATTACAAAAGGGAAATCTCTGTAAAGACTGCTTTGTCTGGAAAAAGATTTTTGCCAACACTCCAGAAACTCATCTCCTGCCCTGCCCAGTCAGTAATCCATTCTTCCTCTTCAAAAATATCTAGTATCTTGACTTCTACACCATGAATTATTTTTTTCCTGGTCTTCTAGTCTACATAGAAGAATCATCTAATACTTTTTGTGTGTAATCTTTTTTGCCCAATATTATGCTTGTCAGATTCATCCACATTTTTGCCTGTTAGAAGTGGTCCAATTCATTGTATCTCTTGTATAATGTTGAACTATGTGAATATCCATGACCTATGGACCTGTGAATTCCTTCTGGGTTTTTTTTTTCACTATTGTTTATAATACTCATAAGAACTCTAATACATGCCTCTTGGTACATATGAGCATACATTGGTATTGGATATATGTCATGTGTGAAATGGCTGGGTCATAATATATATATGTATGTTCCACATTAAATAGACAATGCCAAGTCATGTTAATGCAATTTGCCTACAGGATACCAGAGTGCCTATTGCCCCCATATTCTTACCATGTTTAGAATTAGTGTTACTTTTTTGTTGGTGGTGGTGGATTTGTGGATGTGTAGTCATGACCCATTGCAGTTTTATTCCGTATTTCCTTGATGGCTAATCTGGTATAATACCTGTTCATATGTATATTGACCTTTAATGAGCTACTTTTAGTAAAGTGCTTATTCAAATCTTTTTACTTATTTTTTGTTGGTTTTATTTTTCTTATAGAGCTTTATAGGGATTATTTACATAATTTGAATATGAATTCTTTATAATTATTATATGTGTAGTAAATATCTTCTAGATAGTTGCTTGTTTCTACGGGGCACAGTGTCATACTATTTTAATTACCACAGCTTTATAATAAGCCCTTCTGTGTGATAGGACGAATCCACACATCTTGTGATGGTGGTTGGAGTTTATATCAATGGCACTTTTTGGAATATTGAATCCTCTAGTGTTTTTTTTAACTTACTTTTAATTCAATATTTTATTTATGTTTGTGTTTTGGCCACGTTATTCTCACTAAACGTAATCTTAACTATTTCACTTTTTTTCTATTATTGCATATTTATTTGCAGCTTTAGCTTTTATTTCTGTTACCAGTTTTCAAATAAAAATAGTTTTATTTCTTTGTTTCTATTATTTATAGCTTTTATTTGTGGTCTTGTTTGTCTTACCATCTAGAACATCTAGTACATTGTTAAACAAAAGTAGTGATAGTGGGGGCGCCTGGGTGGCTCAGTGGGTTAAAGCCTCTGCCTTCAGCTCAGGTCATGATCTCAGGGTCCTGGGATGGAGCCCCTCATAGGGCTCTCTGCTCAGCAGGGAGCCTGCTTCCTTCCTCTCTCTCTCTATCTGCCTCTCTGCCTACTTGTGATTTCTCTCTGTCAAATAAATAAATAAAATCTTTTGAAAAAAAAAGTGATAGTGGACACACTGTCATCCTATTACTTTCTCAAACAGAAGTCATTCAATAGTTCATCATTAAGAATAACATTTTTAGGAAACCATTTATCAGGTTAAGTAATTTTATATATTCCTAGTCTAGAAAGGTTTGTTTTTTTTTTTTAATCAAATTGGATGTTGAATTTTATCAAAATCTTTTATATTATCAGGTGCCTGGGTGGCTCAGTGGGCTAAGCCTCTGCCTTTGACTCAGGTCATGATCTCAGGGTCCTGGGATCGAGCCCCACATCGAGCTCTCTGCTCAGCAGGGAGCCTGCTTTCCCCTCTCTCTCTCTGCCTGCCTTTCTGCCTACTTGTGATCTCTGTCAAATAAGTAAAAAAAAAAAATCTTTATTAAAAAAAATCTTTTATGTTATCTATTGAAATCACCATGTTTTTCTCTTTTACTGCATTGAAGAATTAGACTAACTTTGAAATACTAAAAAAAAATCCAGAGGTCAACTCAAACTCATAATTACATATTTTCATTTTCAATCCAAATTCATCATTACGTATCATTACTGTACCTACTTTAATAATAATGTGTTAACAGTGTATGTGCCTATGTTCCTTAGTGAGATCAGTTCATAATTTTCTCCTAACAACATCCTCATCAGTATTTAGAATTAATGCTATGAATTCATGTTCTAAATTGAGACTGTTTTATTTGTTTTTATTCTCTGAAAGAATGCATAAAATTGCTGTTATTTTTTCTATACTTGTTTGGAAGTATTATCAGTGATACCATCTGTGCCTAAAGGCTTCCGTGTAGGAGGATTTTAATTATGGATCCTACTTCATTAATAGTTATAGGAATATTCAAATTTCATTATTTTTCTCATGCCAAACTTGGTAATTATATTTTTATAAAAATTTGTCCATGTTATGTAAATGTTCAGATAATAGCTTCATATATTTTTAAAATAATTTTATTGGGGTATTTGGGTGGTTCAATCAATTAAGTGTCGGACTCTTGGTTTTGGTGCAAGTCATGATCTCAGGGTCATGATATCAAGCCCCATGTCAGGCTCCATGCTCAGCACAGAGTCTGCTTGTCACTCACCCTCTGCTCCAACCCCCACTTGCTCTCTCTCTGTCTTATAAATAAAAAATAAATAAATAAAATCTTTAAACTTTAATAACTTTATTATCTCCAGTGAAGTCCCTTTTCCTTTCCCTAATCAGTCTTGATAGTAAATAATCACTTTTAATAGTTATTTTAAATATCCTTGACTTAGTGATCTTTTGAATTATATGCATATTTTCAATTTCAATAATTTCTGCCTTAGTCTTCACTATTTTCCTTCTTTTACTTTCCTTGGGCTTAATGTGTGGTTTCCTCTAAAACATCTTAAGAATGATGATTAGCCATTGCTTTTCAGTCTTCTCTTCCAAGTATGTCTTTAAGGATATACATTTACCTCTTTATAATTTTAGACATATCCCTCAAGATTCAGTTTGTAGCGTTTTCATTATCATTTAATTCAAAATATTTTCTGATTTGTATTTTTAGTTCTCTTTTGGCCCATAGGTCATTTAGAATGTGTAGGTCCCTTTCCATACATGCGTGTATGTTACAGATGTTTTTCTTATTAGTTTCTTACTAGTTTTTCTTAACTGCTCTGTGGCCTAAAAAAAATTATCAATAATTCAAGTCCTTTGAAATTTTTATGTGCTTGTTTTTACTCAAAAAAAATCGTTTTTCAAAAATATTTTGTGTTTAAGCAATGTGTATTTTTCAGTTGATGCACGAGTGTAATATGCATGTGTGTGTGTGTGTGTGTGTGTGTGTATTAGAGCAACTAGCTGACTGTCTTCATCTATTCTATATCCTTACTGATTATTTTTTGTTTATTCTGTCATACAGAAGATGGTGGAGTATTAACTTATGCTTGATGATTATGTCTTTATGTTGCTTCATACATTTTGAAGTAATATTGTTCAAAAGTCGTTTAATTTTATCATTTGTATATTTTTCTATTGAAGTGTATCTTTTCCCTAGTAATGTTTTTAACTAAAAGTTTACATTTTCTGATAGTACTATAGCTATACTTTATTCTTTTAGCTTTTTCAAATGAAAGGATTTTTTTCATCTTTTCAGCATTTATATATTTTTTAAAGATTGTATTTATTTATTCATTTTAGAGGAGGGAGGAAGAAGTACAGGGAGAGGGACAAGCAGACTCTGAGCTGGGTGCAGAGCCCAAACCAGGACTCCATCCCACATCCCTGAGATAATGACCTGAGCCAAAATCAAGAGTCTGATGCTTAACCCACTGAGCCACCCAGGCACCCCAGAATTTATATATTTTCACATTGTATATATATCTCCTGTCAGCAGCATGAAGTTTATATTCAGTAAGACAAACTTTTTCTTTTAATTAGAGTATGCTTTAGTTTGCTAAGGCTTCTGCAACCAAAATGTACCACAAGCTGCATAGTTTAAATAAGAGAAATTTATGGTCTCACAGTTCTGAAGGCTATAAGTCTGAGATCAAGGTGTAAGCAGGGTTGCTTCTTTCTGAGGGCTCTAAGAGAGAATCCGTACTATGCTTCTTGCTTACCTTCTAGTGGTTTGCTGGCAATCTTCGATGTTCCATGGCTTATAGAAACATCACCCTGAGCTCCATCTTCATCTTCACTTGGTGGTCTCTCTACGTGTCTGTTTCCAAATTTCCCCTTTTTTTATGTGAATGCCGGTCATATTGGGTTAGGAGTCCATCCTTCTCCAGTATGACCTCAATTTGACTATATCTGCATTAACCCTGTTTCCAAATAAAATCATATTCTGAGATATGGGATTAGGATTTTAACATATGAATTATTAGGGAATACAATTCAGTGCATAACAAAGCATCTACCCTGTTTAAATTCATGTAGTGTATGAACTGATAGATTTTGGCTTAAATATGCTAAATATTTATATGATTTTATATAATTAAAGTATACATTATATTATTAGATTAATATTTGTATGATTTATGATTAAATATGCTGAATATTTAAATTTATTATTTTTTCTTCTCTATTAACTTTTCTCATATTATTTTATTTTGTTGTATAGCATATGTTCTTAATTTATTGTTAGAAAGCCGTATCAGTTATTTTGCCACATTTCAAGCAACAAACCACCCAGCATTTAGAAATTATTGTCTTTGTTTTGACAAAATTTTACTACTACAATTTAGCATAACTTTGAAACAGTTTTTTTTAATTTCTTTTTTTTAAAGATTTTATTTATTTATTTGGCAGAGAGAGAGAAAGAGAGCACAAGTAGGCAGAGAGGCAGACAGACAGGGAAGTGGAAGCAGGTTCCCCACTGATCAGAGAGCCCTATGTGGGGATCTATCCCAGAACCCTGAGATCTGACCTGAGCCAAAGACAGAGGCACTGAGCCACCCAGGTGCCCACTGAAACAGTTTTATTGAGATTCACATGTCAAACAATTTACCCATCTAAAGTGTTCTTCTTAATTGAAGGTCACAAAAATTTACTGCCATGTTTTCAGTTTGATAGTTTTAAGGCTTACATTTAGGTCAGTGAGTTCATTTTTGTGGATGTGTAAGAAAGTGGATTCATTCTCCGTCTTTTATCTTTCTCTCTCTCCCTGGGAAGTCTGGTGATTACAGATTGTGCCAACAGGCTTCCTCATGCTCTAGCCAACCAGAAGGATAATAGCTTTGAAGGAGGTCCTTGTCTTTTGCAGGCTCAGAGGAGATATGCGTGAGGACCAAGTTCAAGTTATCATTATAAAGGTTGCAGTCACTGCCACTATTAAATGCTCTACTCTTTGTTCTCTGGTAGGAAGAACACTTCACCCAAGTCATGGTGTATCTGAACACAGCCTAAAAATTTCCAGGAGATACTAATACTACACATGAGCATATTGATCAGACCCCCTTGGTACCTGTTCTTAATGTGTGGCTGCCTCTCTTCCACCCACCCTGATGACCCCATGCAGGGTTTCTTATTGTTATATAAGAAAAGAGAAAAAAAGCCTTGCATTTTCTTGCTATCTCTATCATGATGTTATAAATTATATAGAAAAAATCGATATGAAACAGAAAATCTTCCTTGTGGAGCATATCACATAATTTAAAATTATCCCATCATTAAAAGGTTGCATTTAAGTGATGAAGTGTGAATGTACCTGATTTTAATATTTAAACTCTAAGAACAATAACAGAGACAAATATCCATGTTGTCTCTCAAAAGATCAATGAGTAATCACAATTCATAAATCCAGAATAGGACCTAGATCATATTATCAGATAAGCAGTATTAGATCATGTTATTGTATGAGTCAAGTGCCTTTATGTATGTTGTTGCAACTGTAGGTAGAACTGGAGCTATACTTTTTAATAGAACTGTGACTCTTGATAATTTACTTAAACCTTTTGTTGTTTTAATTTTAAAGTGATGACAGTAAGTGGCGCCTGAGTGGCTCAGTTGGTTAAGCGTCTGCCTTCCGCTGGGTTCTGGGATCGAGCCCCACATTGGGCTTCCTGCTCTGTGGGAACCTTCTTCTCCCTCTCCCTGCCACTCCCCCTGCTTGTACTCTCTCTCTCTCTCTGTGTCAAACAAATAAATAAAATCTAAAAAAACAAAAACAAAAACAAAACGATGATAGTAATACCTATAGCATAGTGTAATTGTGAATGAGATTTGATATATTACACACATGAACAAACCTGTGTTTATGTGCATAGTGGGAAAAGTGTTTTATTCTAGGTACTCTTTAAAAAAGTTAATTTATAATTTATATAAATCAAAATCTCTATATTTCAGCCCATTTTTAACCTAATTCCATCTTATTTTTCACTCCTTTGCAACTCTTTTTTTCCAGAGTGCCAACTAAATTTTATCAGGATGGGGGTTACATCTGTAATATGAATCTACACTGGCATTGGTGCTTACTGTATACATCATCCAAGCTATTTTCAGATAATAGCAAACCTCTATATTAACCTTTGTTCAGATGTTTTATCTTTGCCATTTTGTTTGACGATGAACTGACCGATGAATCCTCTCATACACATTCTTTACACTTACCATTCCTTACCTTTCCTGCCTCTTTTCCTCCCTTTCTCCTTCCATCCACCCCACCATCCCAAGTTCTTGGTGGTGGTCTTTTATGCTATTTGGGAATATTACTTGATGTCTCCTTTGTCTTTGATACATAGCCTTTTTACATATCCCATGCCTTGATGTCTTCCAGGGATCCAAACAGTAAATGTGAGACAGTGTGAATGTTTTAACTACAATTTTCTCTTTATATTCACCTTGGAGGCACTGTCCCTGTATATACATTTGCTTTTGTACTCTTTCTCTAGGCCAGAGTATTTTCAAAATATTCCTCTATAGGAATACCTGGGTGGCTCAGTTGGTTAAGCAGATGACTCTGGATTTTGGCCTAGGTCTTGATCTCAGGTTGCTGGGATCAAGCCCTGTCTCAGGCTCTGCACCCAATGAGGATACTCTTCCTCCCTATCCCTCCCCCTCCTCCTGCTTATGCTCTCTCTCTCCCCATCCTTTCTAAAATAAATAAATTAATCTCGTTAAAAAAACTTACACTATGAGTTTAAAAAAAAAGAAAACAAAGTATATGCTACGGTACATTATAAAATATGTATATTTTTTCAAAACATAGGCCTTTGAAATCATAAGGTAAGATTTAACATATCCTTATTTTTCTTTGCGTTTTCTTTATTTCCTGTTTCCCCTTCATTAGTGAATGACAGGGTTCCAAATAAGTAACCAGGGGAAAGAATGAACAATGGAATGTACAAAGGGATTAAACCATTGTAAGACAAAATAACAACACCACCACCACAGAAAAAAAAAAAAAAAGAAAGAAAGAAAGAAAAGGAAAGGAAAAAAAAAAACCCTCATTGGCTAGTATTTTAAATTTTCATGCTTCCTTAGGCTTAGCACTGTTCCTGGCATAAAGAATGCAAGGAGAAAATGGTAGCTACAGTATTCATAGTTCTAAATTTAGCAGTGTTAATAGTGGTAGTAGTCATTCACTCATGTAACAAAACCTGAATAAATTCTTAACCCTCTGACTTCTCCAAAGGTCACAGACAGTGATCTCTGCTCTCTAGGAGCTCACTAACTAATGAAGCATGGTATAAATGAAATATGCCGGGCATGGATTGTATCTTTGGAGCACATCCCACCTCACCCCTATGATACTTCTATTGCCTTAGTGGTACCCTCTTGGCCTAAAAGAGAAAAATTACTTCGATAAAGACTATTAATAATCACAGGACACTTTGGCTGCTTTTTAATATCCTAAGCATTTTTAAACATTTTTTTGTGAAATATATCATTCATACTGAAAAGTACATAGAACATACTTGTATAGTACAATGAGTAATTATAAAATGAATATCCATAGTGCCTCCTGCTCAGTTAAGAAATTGAGCCTCCCAGCACCCCTGATGGTTTATCTGTAACATGGAGACCATATCCAACCCCTCCATGCCCCACAAATAAACATAATCCAGATTTTTATATTAATCACTTACTTGCTTTCCTTTATGGTTGTATCACTTTTTGAATATGTCCCTAGTTTTTCAAATTTATATAAATAAGGAATCCATTGTGTTTATTCACATGTCTTTTTTTTTTTTTTTTTTTTTTTTTTGGTCATTATGTTTGTAAATAATATGCTTCTCCCTGTAGCAGGAATCAATCATATTCATTGATTTATAGTATTCCTTTGTTTAAATATACTCCAATGTATATTTCCATTTTACTATGGATGGACAAATGAGTTGTTTCCAGCTTGGGGTTATTACAAATAATACTAGTAAAAACATTTCTCTGCATATCTTCTGAGCAAACATGCAACACCACAGATCCTTGAGGAAGTCTCTGTTTTCATGTTCAGAAAAAGCCCTCAGGGCAGAATTGTTTTTGAGAAGTAGGTTTATTTCTGTGGGATTTTATTTTTCCTAAAATTTAATGTAGTATGCTTCACTGCCTTGTTAACGGAGATTTTTTTTTAAGTTTTACATTAGTATTTCATTCAGTTTTTGTAGTTATAGTTAGTGAAAGGAACCATAGTATTTAATCCCACATTATAGGAATAAATTCTATCAAGTATTATAGTTTTAGTTTAGTTTTTTATTTTTAAATTGTGATCATAGTGCACATCGAAGTTTACAGCCCGCTTTTTCATCTAAATATATTGTATTAATTTTCTATTGCTGTGGTATTACAATAAATGTCAGGCTTAAAAAATACACATTTATGATCTCAGAGTTTTCATGGATTAATCTGGGCGTATCTTACCTGATTCTTATATTCAAGATCTCATAAGGGTATTAAAAAACCTTTGGCTATTTTGAGTTTTCATATGAATGCTTATCTAGAGAAGAACCACTTCCAAACTTCCTCAAGTTGTTGGTAAAATACATTTCTTCTCTGCTGCTTGGAATATCTGACTGAGAGGAAAACTGAGATCTTTTTATAAAGGATATAAGACATGTGAATAAACACAATGGACTCTTTATATAAATTTGAAAAACTAGGGACATATTCAAAAAGTGATACAACCATAAAGAAAAGCAAGTAAGTGATTAATATAAAAATCTGGATTATGTTTATTTGTGGGACATGGAGGGGTTGGATATGGTCTCCATGTGATGGATAAAGCATCTGGTTCACGGACTCTCCTCCCCTCTGGCAACCATCAGTCTATTCTCAGTATTTATAGGTCTAATTCTGCTTTTTGTTTGTTTGTGTTCATTTTGTTTTTCAGATTCCACATTTAAGTGAAATCATATGGTATTTGTCTTTCTCTGATTTATTTCACTCAGCATAATACCCTCCAGCTCTATTCATGTTGTCACAAAGGACACAATCCTGCCTTTTATGGCTGAATAATATTTTACTCTCTCTATATACCACATTTTCTTTATCTGTTGATCTATAAAGGGATGTCTGAGTTGCTTCCATATCTGGGCTATCATAAGTAATGCTGCAATAAACATAAGGTGCACATTATCTTTTTGAATAAGTTTTTTCATTTTCTTGGGATAAATACTCAATAGTGGAATTGAGATCATATTGATCTCAATTGTGATCTCTGAATTGAGATCACTAGATCATATTGTAATTCTATTTTTAATTTTTTGAGAATCTCTTTTCCACAGAGGCTGCACCAGTATCCATGGTCACTGGAAGTGAATGAGGGTTCCTTTTTCACCACACCCTCACCAACACTTGTAATTTTTGGCCTTTTTGATATTAGCCATTCAGACAGGTATGAGGTGATATCTCAGTGTGGTTTTGATTTGCATTTCCCTGATGATGAGTGATGTTGAGCATCTTTTCATGTGTTTGTTGACCATCTGCATGTCTCTATTATGCCTACTTTTTAAGGTTTGGAAAGCTCTAATCATATCTGAAAAATATTTGGGTGTCAGTTTTCTCAGCTATAGATCAGTGGTCCTTAAAAACTGGAAAAAATGAGGAGTAGCTGCATTATAAAAAATACTACTTGATATCTAGCTAGCTCTGTTTTCAAAATCCTAAAGGCAAATACTAGATACTAGATTGATCTTATTTAATAAATGTTTGTGCCATGAGCTTTGACAGCTGACACTTGAAAAACAATCATAAATCAAAAAATAATTATTATTTTGTAAACAAATAAATAACAATGAAAAATGTCCCTAAATTTAGACAAGAGAGTGCTATCAAGAAATTTAAAATAATGCATTTCCATTGTCTGCAAACCAGCCATATCCATCATATCCTTCAGGGATGGCATGCTTATAGATTTTAATACCAGTGTCTTGTTTATTTCAAAGTTTATCCAGCTTCAAAAAATAGATTATCTCAAACCAAACTCATTATCTCTCATCACATCCAAATTTCTTTTCCTTCCTATATATGCTCCAACCTTTTTCTCTCCTAGATAAGCTCTATATTATAGTCAATGTAACCTGATCCACCCAAGCCAAAGTTGAGGAAGTAAGCCAACACTTGCATTTACCTACACATAAAATCAATAACTAAGTCAGAAATATTTTTACAAGTGGGGGGATGGGGTAACTGGGTGATGGACATTGCAGAAGGTATGTGTTATAATGAACACTAAGTTTTGTATAAGACTGATGAATCACAGACCTGTATACCTGAAACAAATAATACATTATATGTTAATTTAAAAACAAACAAAACATTGAATGGTCTTGGCATACTTGTTGAAAATCAGTTGTTTATATGTATAAGTTTATTTTGAGCTATCAGCTGTATTCCACTAACCTATATTCAACATTTATACTAATATCACATCTTAATGATGTATCTTTGGAGCAAATTTGGATTCAGGAATGTGTGTCCCACAACTTTTTTTTTTTTTTCAAAACTGCTTTGATTATTCTGGGTCCCTTGCATTTCCATATGAATTTTAGGAGCAGTATATTAGTTTCTGGGGGGGGAAAAGCAGCTGGAATATTTATAGATGTTCTATTGCATCTTTAGATCCTTTAGATTAGTAGTACCATCTTAAGTTGTATCTGAAGTTAATATCTTTCCATAAAAAAGATATTTTTACATTTCATTCACATAATCAGAGAATATTTGTGGTTCACCCAATGCCTGAATTTTATAAAATTTTCCTCGGTTAGCTTGAAATAATTAAGGAACTTTTTTTTTTAAGATTTTTTTAAATTTATTTGACAGACAGAGTTCACAAGTAGGCAGAGAGGCAGGCAGAGAGAAAGGGGGAAGCACGCTCTCTGCTGAACAGAGAGCCCGATGTGGGGCTCGATCCCAGAACCCTAGGATCATGACCTGAGCCGAAGGCAGAGGCTTAACCCACTGAGCCACCCAGGAGCCCCAAGGAACTTTTTAAACCAACATAACTGTCAAGAAATGCCCCAGGGATTGACTGATGATATATGATAGACATATGCTAAATGTGTTTACTCACTTAGGTCATCATAAAATACTTGTTTTTAGCAGTGTTGTGGGGTTTGCCAAAAATCTGTCAATTAATAGACAATTTTTATAGTCATATAACTCACTGCTAACACAAATAAATTAGTATTAAAGGAATCCAAGTTTTAACTTTTTTTATTTTACAGAAAATATGTGCTCACTACATAGAATGTTTTTAAAATATCTGAAATATCTATAATCATATAGTTGAATGCATGATATATTTCATCCTAGTCATTTTTATTATATTCTTATTTGTTGCTTTAATGTTTTTAAAATCATACTGGAACCAGCTGAGACTAGTTTGGCCATGAGTAGCAGAGACATGTCTGAACCATAGTTTAAACATGATGGAAAGTAATCCAGGACTGATAGGAATTCCAGGACTCCATGGAATGAGATGGAATGCCTCCTCCATCATCCCGACTCATGACCCCCATCTTCAAGGTGACTTCAATGCACAAGTTGGCTGCTGGAGTTCCAGACATCATGTCCAAATTATAGTTGAGAAGAAGGTAGTTGGACAAAAAGACAGGAAAAGTACATCCCATTTCAGTCACCTCCCTTTAAGTAGCTGCCTCTGAAGTTCTTGTCACTGTTTTCAGTTACACCACATTGGAAGAAAATGACTCACATGATTCTAACTCCCTGCAGGAGAAGCTAGAAAATAAACTCTTCATTCTGGGAAACAATACAACAGGTAGAAATTGGGTTTCTGTTACTAAAGAAGGGAAGAATGGGAAATTGAAAAGACGACTAGTACTTAGACACACACACACACACACACACACGTATACATATACACATAGCCTGGGATGTACATGGACATATATGATATATGTATGTGTGTGTGTGTGTGTGTGTGTATGATTGTTATCCTATTACATTTTTCACTCAATACCTGCTTTGCTGCTTTCGTTCATGGAGCATTTATCACGAACTGCTCACTTTGTTTCATAGCCATGTGCAGGCATGGGCTAGCGTAGTGCTGCACTGAAAGTTAACACAAACTCCAAATCCAGAGCCATTTACAAATTATGCAGATTTTTCTCAAGATTTTCTTAGGGATTATAAGAGGAAATTGTACTCCACAAGATACAATGAAATATCCTATAATGCTCCTAATTCCTCACTTTTTTCACAACTCAAGGCAGTGGAATCAATCAATTCTCTCCCTTGTCAAGAGCCTGCCAATATTGGGCTTTTCTCCCTCTCTCTCTCTTTCTCTCTTTCCTTTGTTTTAAGTTTTTATTTGAATTCTAGTTAGTTAACATACAATATTGATTTCAAGAGTAGAATTAGTGATTCATCACTTACATATAACACCCAGTACTTATCCCAGTTAAGTGCCCTCCTTAATACCCATCACGCATATAACCCATCCCCCACACACCTCCCTCCATCAATCCTGTTTGTTATCTATAGTTAAGATTCTCATGTTTTGCTTCCCTCTCCCTTTTTTCCCTTTTATTCCCTCATTCTATACTATATCCTTTTCTCCAGCCTCAAGTACCTTTTTTTTTTTATTTTAAAGGGCATAAAATTCTAAATGTCTACAAACCCCAGAAATGTGTAAGAATATCTCTTCATTGTATTGTCACCAAAACTGACATTATAATTTTAAAATTAATTGTTTTACAAAAATAGTATTTTTATTTACATTTTAATTACTCGAACATGTTCTTAGACAGTTGCTAAATAGTTGGATTTCTATCTTCACTCATTCAACAGATATTTACTTAGAACTTATTTTGTGCCATTCCTTCCTCTAAGTGTTGAGGATGCAGTGGTGAAAAAAGATAAGTGAGATGAGAAGCCAGTACAAAGTTTCTGATCTGCTTTAAGTTTTAACAAGGTCAGTCTGACTAGTTTGTTGAAAACAGATTGAAGGGGGATAATCGCTGAAGCAGTTAACTAGTTTGGAAGCTGTTTTTATGTTCCAAAGGAAAGATGATAAAAAGTCATAGCAGTAGACATGATCCCATCATGTATATATTCTTCCTGTATAGTGTACAGCATTATTATTGAACTGGATGGTATATGACAAAAAGAGAGAAGTAATGAATAATTCCAATGTTCTGGGTCTGGACTTTGTAAAGTACTAGGTTTTAGGGACACCTGGCTGGCTCAGTTGGTGGAGCATGTGACTCTTGATTTTGGGATCATGAGTTCAAGCTCCATGTTGGGTGTGATTACTTAAAGAAGGTAAAATAAAATAAAGAAGTAGGTTTTAAATAATTATAGAGAATTACTATCGTAGGAGTAAAGCATATTTGAGAGAGAAAATTAAGAGCTCAGTTGGAGACATGTTAATTTTGAGAATATTAGGAATCAAAGTGAAATGGATAAGTAGCAGTTTAATACAGAAAGAGAATGGTCAAGGCTTCTAAGAAACATCTGTCTGTATCCTTTATTCAGTTATCTCTTAAATTTATAAGTTTTTATATAATTGAGTATGGGCTTTTTATGTAATAATACTATCATGTTACTTTTTGAAATATGCATAATGTCAAATTGAAATGATCATTATGTTATAAAAAGCAAAGCAATGTTAACACAAAAAGTAGGAGAATCTAATAAGACTGGGAGCATGAGTGTGTTTGACAGAGATGGGAGCAAAGGAGAGAGGGGGGAAAAAAGGAAGAGGAGAAAAGACAGGGATAGGAAGAGAGAGAGAGAGAGAGAGAGAGGGGAGAAAGAAAAAAACACGCATTGCGTTCAGTGATGTAAAAGCTTCCATATGGTTTCAGTTTGTCAAAACATTTCTGTAGGAGAACTGCCGGAACTTTCCACCCGCACATATTTAGTATTTAAACCCTCAGTAAATTCACTACTTCCTCTGTATATGTGTATATCTTTCTTTCCTCTCCAATTTTTTTGGGGGGGATTTTCAATTAGAGTTTCCATTGGTGATAACCTGGCTGCCTCAATGCCCACAGTAATATCAAGAGAAAGTGTATTTTTTTCTGAAGAAGTATCCAGATTTCTAGATGCCTGAATTGTGTCAAATAGCATCTCTGTGCTGATCGTCCTGTCTGCATTGCTCTACAAGTGTGCCTCTTTAATTGCTATGGCAACAGCACAATAGAGCCAATATAACCACCAAGACTTGAGACTCCTTACATGAAATGTTAAACACCATTAGGAAACAGAAACATAATGGATAGCATGACATCTTAAAGGCTCAGAGACTCACCTATCAGAATTCCAAAAAAAAAAAAAAAGGTTAAATCGTTTACTAGATTTGAAACACTGATTAGTGTGACATTTAAATTTGTGTTATAACCCATTTTATGCCCTTTCAAATTGTCATAAAGTCAAGGTGAATTCTGAGGTGGGAGCTGCTGTATTCTTGGGAATTAGGAGAAAATGGGGGGTCAACTGCTACTTTGCAATGGCAGGATAATGATTTCATTGCATTTCACATCTGTGATAATGTTCCCGATCCTGGACCTTTCTTTGTTCCCTATGTCCACTGAAACCTGCTAATTCTGCGATGAGATGCAACAGAAAGAGAAATGGGGATATGATATCCAGGTTGGAGTCTTAGATGACTAACAACGTCTTCTGACTTTAACTGAGATTCTGTTTCATCATCATTCAATGCCAACCCAGGCATGGCATGCAAGCTGTTTTTACCCTGATGTTTCCCACAGACTTGACATTGGGTTGGGGTGGGGGAGAAGTACACACTTCAGGTGTGAAGTTGATGGGAAGCAACAGTGTCATATCTCGGCAAATATCTCTGTATCTCAGAGTTTCCTTCTTTGCTACTATTTGAAGGTCCCAGGACCTTACACACTTTACACAGAATCTTCTCTCTATGTGTACTTTGCTCAGTCCTCTGTCCTCCCTTTCCACACGGTGAACTTCTGTTTAATTTATCAAGCCAGAATTTGGCTAGCTCTTGTTTCATTGCCCTCTTTAAAATCCGTGCCTCGGGCTACTCACCATTCACATACGAATTCTCAAATTATTTTGCTAAAGAAATAACCATCTACTCCCTAGATAAATTATACCTATTCCTTCGAGGCACTACTGCCTTAATTAGTTGAAGTTCTAAATATAAATTATCTTACACTTTGATACACACATCACCCCTCCCACTTCCCACATATTTCCCACTTGTATCTGAACATCCATAAGGAGTGCTTACAATCAACAGAAATTCATTTTAGCAAACCACTTGCCACCTGTGCCAGCTGACCCAACTTCAAACTACTGCTGTTCTCACTGTTGGGAGTCTTCACAGCCTCTTAGCACTAGGCTGTTTTAGGCTGCTTTCTCTCCCCAAGCTATTTTCTGCAAGAGAGAATACATTCTCTTTCAGAGATCTTAGTAGTATTAACTCTCAGAATCCATGGGCGCTCAATGGCATTACAGAGTCTCTGCAGGCAGACTTCCAAGTGAGCCAGAAAAGGGACACCTCAATCCTTATCAGTGGGAAAATACTGAGACCTCTTTATACACAGAAATGAATCTCCTTTCCATGAAGTAGAATTTATATTCTTTTTTTTTAAAGATTTTATTTATTTGACAGACAGAGATCACAAGTAGGCAGAGAGGCAGGCAGAGAAAGGAGGAAGCAGGCTCCCTGCTGAGCAGAGAGCCCTGTGCGGGGCTCGATCCCAGGACTCTTGAGATCATGACCTGAGCCGAAGGCAGAGGCTTTAACCCACTGAGCCACCCAGGCACCCCTAGAATTTAAATTCTTTTTTTTAAAGATTGTATTTATTTATTTGATAGAGAGAGATCACAAGTAAGCCGAGAGGCAGACAGAAAGAGAGAGGGGGGAGGAAGCAGGCCCCCTGCTGAGCAGAGAGCCCAATGCGGGACTCGATCCCAGGACCCTGAGATCATGACCTGAGCCGAAGGCAGAGGTTTAACCCACTGAGCCACCCAGGCGCCCCTAGAATTTAAATTCTTTTTTTTTTTTTTTAATTTATTTATTTGTCAGAGAGAGAGGGAGAGAGAGAGCCAGAGATCGAGCACAGGCAGACAGAGTGGCAGGCAGAGGCAGAGGGAGAAGCAGGCTCCCCGCCGAGCAAGGAGCCTGATGCGGGACTCAATCCCAGGACGCTGGGATCAGGACCTGAGCTGAAGGCAGCCGCCTAACCAACTGAGCCACCCAGGCGTCCCTAGAATTTAAATTCTTAAAAGAATAATTAGTATTAGGGACTTCAGTATTTGGGTAACTTCATTCATGTCTTGACATGCCAAAAAGAAATGAATGATGATGGTGAGACGTGTTGTTTGGGTTGTCGTTAAGTCTGTTAAGATGCTCTTAAATCTGCACTGTGTTAATCTGCTATAGCACCTTTTAAATGTAATTGGATTATGAACAGAGACCAGGAACATAAATGAGGAAACACTTGATGAACTTAAGGAGTCATTATTGTTAGAATCAACAAAACTTTATGTCCAAGTGCTGCATAATCAGAAAAATACAATATAAATACATATAAAGCATCATCTTATCCTAGGAAAAACATGGGTTTTGGAAATAGACAGATATCCATCTGTAACCTGCCTTATTTTTTCTTTCTGTATGGCCTTGGGGGATTCCTTAAGATTTCTTAAATATTACTTCTTCATATAAAATGAGGGAAAAAATAACCACTTTATATGGAGTTGTGCAAAAATGAAATAGGATTTGATATAATAAATACATTGTATAACAAGTCAATCTTAGGTTTCTGATGTAAGCTAACAAAATTAATATTGAAAACATTTTCGAAAGAAATGGCATTTCTCTGTGTAGCTTTCACCTTAATTCTAAAAAACAAAGAAGTACTAAAATTATGTACCCATCTATGGGTTAGATAGAACATGGCAAATATTCCATTTAGTAAGCTGATTAAATTATGTTATCAATATCAATATCAATATCAATCCTATTTCCTCATCTATAAAATAAAGAGACCACTCCTTCTTTCATGTTACCTATGTTCATTGAATGGTAACTATTATTTTTTTTAAATAATCGTTTTAGTAACTGGACTCTTGTCTGTACTCCTTTAGTGTAAATAGTCTGGGTTTTTGTATACATAGTCTGGGTTTTTGTATACATGGGCCTTGTTGAGTAAAAAATTAATACATGTATAAAAATGGAGAACAAAAATTACACGATCCTCAAAAACCCATTTTATTTGTGTAAATTTAAATATTAAAATTTATGTTGACTTAAAACTTTTCACAGTCTGCCCTCTATTGTAATTGTGAATGTGCTTGTCCTGGTCAGATCCCAGCCTTCTAAATCTGGTAGATTCTAGCAAAGCACCTTTCCTGTAGTGCAGACACTAAATAATTCTTGCTGAAGAAACTAGGAAAAGAATGATTGACGATGCACGAGTGAATTTTTTAAGACTTAATTTTCAACGTCCTTGGGAATTTTGCTAGAGACTATTAAAATCAAAGATCAAAGGATAATTGTTCAAGGTATAGCTGTTTTGTTTGGAGGTTCAAATTTAGCAGTTTCAATAGTAATGCCCTCTACATATGTTTTAGTAGAGAAAAGAGTGATAATGTTGTTCATTTATAGTCCTTGGAAAAAATGAGCAGAAAACCTAAAATATTAGTAATGAATATCAAATGTGTTTCATTATCTAAACTGTATTATAAAATGTCCTTTGCAGCACTGTAGCCATTTCACACATCCTAAAACAACACATCAGTGTCAATAGGCATCAGCATCTGTTCCCAGGCATTAGCCTGGGCAAAGGGACACTAATTGAATCGGTAGAGCTCTGTTGAATGATGGCAAGGCAGCTCCTGAGGAGTCCAGTGGCTTTCTTTTAACTCAACATGTAAATTGGTACCATATTGGTTTCTGCAGAGAATAGATTATACTCTCAGTTGGTTGTAAAATCTAAATTTGCTTGTATATCCTGTTCTAGTTGCCAAATAAATACTGATTCTCTTGAGCATATGTTGTGTAATGGCCATAGGCTGAAAGAAAGATGCAGTGCTGGAAAATCATTTTCCAGTTTTGTGTGATAGACTCTTCTTTGTTTATAAATGTGTCACTTTGTGTCTGAAAAGAATTAGCTCGAAAGAACATATAATGAAGAGATGTGTAAATATTATCTAGACAGCTACAGCTGTATGACCGTTCACTGAGTTATATCCCCACTCAAATACTATTAAAAACAGATCGGTGTTGTCTGCATTTAACCAGTTAGAAAAGGCAATAGGCAGAAGTTTTAAAAGAGTTTAACTTAACTAGATAAGAATCAATTTTTAAAGTTTACTTTCATGAGTTTTTAAATCATGAATTCCAACAAAACATGACAACTACTCTGCTCTTCCAGTCACACTCGTTTTCCTCAAGTGGTAATACATTATTTTAATAAATATGTCAATGATTAGTTTGTGAACTTATAGGAAATGAAAGCTGTTTCTTTTTTTTTTTTTAAGATTTTATTTATTCATTTGACAGACAGAGATCACAAGTAGGTAGAGAAGCAGGCAGAGAGGGAGGAGGAAACAGGCTCCCAGCTGAGCAGAGAGCCCAATGCGGGGCTCGATCCCAGGACCCTGGGATCATGACCTGAGCTGAAGGCAGAGGCTTTAATCCACTGAGCCACCCAGGCACCCCTGAAAGTTGTTTCTTTACATGATTCCTAATCTTCTGTCTTCTACAAATTTTGGAATCTCCACTCTGTCCTAAGATAATGTGGGAAAGAAACATCATTAATCATAATTCATATGACTTTTTCATTACTTACGGGTCTCCCTAAGCAAAAAATAAACATGGAATTAAGAAAGTGGCCCACATTTTATTCTAAACTTAATCTTACTTTCTAAATCACCATATGGGCAGTGAAATCATATCAGGCAGTATGTATGTTGATGAAGTAAATCAGCTTATGAAATAGGATGCATGATTTGAGTTGGAATGGAATCACATCTTTGAAGAGATATGGCAGAACTAAGAAAATACCTGTTTCTAAAATATGACTAAATTCTGATTAGCCACCAGTAATGTGTCACTTTATAAAGTCTTCTTCTTTTCGAACCGGTATTTGGAAACATAATGGAAACCCAGATTTTCTTTTTAAAACTTAATCAACTATATTGAAGTACACTTGATATAAAATGCACTGATATTAAGTGTATAATCAGTGAATTATGATGAATGCATACACTTGGATATCACTATTTCAAATAAGATACAGGCTATTTCCGTGACCACCCCACCCCCCAAATTTCTCTGTATTCTTTCCCACTCAACCATCCTCCAACTAGGCAACCACTGGTGTGATTTCATTCACTGTAGATTAGTTTTGCCTGTTCTAAATGCACATATACTTGGGAAGCATACAACATGTATTGTTTTATTTCTGAAATTCTTCTGTTCAGAAATTTTTTTTTAGACTTTAATTAATTTGATAGGATTGTCATAACAAAGTACCACAAACAGGGTGGCTTGCACAGAAATGTATTGGCCCACAGTTCTGGAAGCCAGAAGTCCAAAATCAAGGTGTCTGGCATATTTGATTCCTTTTGAAAGCTGTGAAAGAGAATCTGTTCTATTCGTCTCTCCTGGATTCTGGTAGCCTTAGGCATTCCTTGGCTTATAGACGATGTCCTCATTGTACTTCCACACTATGTTCCCTTTGTGTATGTCTGTCTTTGTGTCTAGGTTTTCTTTGATTATAAGGCACAATCATATTGGAATAGGGTTTCCACTAATCACCTCACATTAACTTGATAATTCTCAAAGATCCTATTTCCAAATATACTGACATTCAAGTGCACTGGAAATTAACACTTTGGCTTTTTCAAGATATAATTGGCATATAACATTGTTTAAATTCAAGGTTTAAAACAATGTCGATTTGATACACATATTTTGCAATTAGATTGTTAATATGGCATTAACTAACACCACTATCATGTCACATGCTTATTTCTTTTTTTGTGGTGGGAACATTTAAGATGTAGGCTCTTAGAGGGGCCTCTGGGTGGCTCAGTGGGTTAAAGCCTCTGCCTTCGGCTCAGGTCATGGTCCCAGGGTCCTGGGATCAAGCCCCACATCAGGCTCCCTGCTTGAGAGCCCGATTCCCCCTCTCTCACTCTCTGTCTTCCTCTCTGCCTTCCTCTCTGCCTACTTGTGATCTCTCTCTGTCAAATAAATAAATAAAATCTTAAAAAAAATATATAGTCTCTTAGCAACTTTGATGTTTATAATGCAATATTGTTATCTATAATTACTACACTGTGCACTAGATTTCCAGGATTCATTTATCTATGAATAGTAAGTTTGTACCCTCATTTGACATCTCCTCAGTTCCTCAACCCCCACTCAGCCCCTAGTAACTACCATTTTATTTTCTGTTTCTTTGAGACAATTTCCCTAGATACTCTATATTTTCAGATAAGAAAAAATGAAAGAAGAATTGGGGGAGGAAAGGAAACTTGGAATGAATCCTCCAGGCAACTCAGATTTTCTGGTTTGGAAGAATGATAGGTAAGAAGTAGAAGAGCACAAGGAAAAAATCAGTCACTCAGGCCTTTCAGCTATAAAAAAACTTGAGAGAGGGAATGGAGAGCATAGTTCTATTCTTCCCACACAAGTATGTCTGACTTTCAACCGCAGAATGTTTGGGGTGGTAGCATTGGTGAGATACAAGAAACTTCTTAGAGGAAACCTCTACCTTCATAGACTCTAGGGTAGCTCATTCGCAGCCAAAAGCAAGGAAATGCAAGGATGAGATGAAAGATCAAAGAGCTCCCCTTGGCCACCCAAAAAAGCTGGAAGCAAAGATATAAAGTTGGCTGAGGTCTCCAAATATTTAAAAAATCAGATAGTTCATCTCCAAAACAGACACATTTTCAAAATCATCCTAGTGCTAGCATCCCATGTCTTCTCAAATAGCAAATTTCCAGCCACAGTTCAAGAAACTGCAGTGAACTGAATAATGATAAAACTGTAAAAAAAGACAGACTGAGATGACTGCACAGCATAGAATGAAAGACTATAAAACTCCCGAAAGATAACATAGGAGAAAAGCTAAATGACCTCGGGTATGGTGATGCTTTTTTATGTACAACACCTAAGACTGATCTGTGAAAGAAATAATTGATAAGCTGGATATCATTAACATTAAAAACTTGAGCGCCACCAAGGACGTCAAGAGAATGTGAAGACCAAGGTCAATGTCAATGTCAAGAGAATGTGAAGACAAGCCAGGGACAAGGGAAAAATATTTGCACAAGACACATCTGATAAAAGATTATTATCCAAAATATACAAAATATTCTTAAAACACAATAATTTTAAAACTCCATACTTTAAAAATGGGCCAGAGACCTTGACAGACATCTCAACAAAGAAGATATACAGATGGCAAATAAAATATGAAAAGATACCCCACATCATAAATCATCAAGGAAATGCAAATTAAAACAGTGAGATGCCAGTATATGCCTATTAGAATGACCAAAATAAAAAATAATAATAAAATAAAAAAAGAATGACCAAAACCTGGAACACTGACATCATGTGCTAACAAGGCTGTGGCGCAAAGGAAAGCCTCACATTGCTGCTGGGAATTATGGTGAAGCCACTTTGGAACACAGTTTGGCACTTTCTTATGAAACTAAATATATTCTTACCATACAGTCCAGCAACCACACTCCATGGTATTTATCCAAAGGAGCTAAAAATTTGTGTCTACACTAGAGTCTATACACATATGTGTAGAGCAGCTTTATTCAGAATTGCCAAGCAGTTGGCACCAAGCAGTTGGAACCAACCAGCTCTCATTTACTATGTAGATGGATAAATGGACTTTGGTACCTACAGAAAATGGGGTATTATTCAATGCTAAAAGGAAATAACTATTAAGCCATGAAAAGACATGGAGGAACATATTATTAAGGCATATTTTTAAGTGAAAGAGTCAACCAGAAAGAGCTATATACTATATGATTCCAACTATATGATATTCAAGAAAAGGCAGAATTATGGAGACAGTAAAGAGAAAAAAAAAGTTAGTGTTTGTCAGGGATGAGCCAGGAGGAAATGAACAGGCAGAGTGCAGAGGACTTTTAGGACAGTGAAAGTAATCTGTATATACTGCAGTGGTGGATATTTGCTATGGTACATTTGTCCAGACCGTAGAATGTACAAAACCAGGAGTGTACTCTGATGTAAACTACAAACTTTGGGTGATTATTATGTGTCAAAGTAGATGCACTGATTGCAGCAAATATCCCACTCTGTCTGGAATGGTGATAATGGAGAAGCCTGTTGTGGGAGCAGTTGGTATATAGGAAATCTCTGTACTTCCCTTTCATTTTTGTTTTAAACCTAAAACTGTTCTAAGAAATAAAGCATTAGGGGCACCTGGATGGCTCAGTGGGTTAAAGCCTCTCAGCTCAGGTCATGATCCCAGGGTCCTGGAATCGAGTCCTGCATCATGCTCTCTGCTCAGCAGGGAGCCTGCTCCCCACCCCCACCCCGCCGCCTGCCTCTCTGACTACTTGTGATCTCTCTCTCTCTGTGTGTCAAATAAATAAAATCTTTAAAAAATAAACGAAAGAAAGAAAGCATTAAAAAGAAGTTTGTTAAGGGGAACCTGGGTGGCTCAGTCGGTTAAGCGTTTGCCCTTGACTCAGGTCATGATCTCAGGGTCCTGGGCTATGTTGGGCTCCCTGCTCCACAGGAAGTCTGCTTTTCCTTCTCTTTCTGTCCCCCCTCCCCCACCTGCTCCTGCTCACTCGCTCTCTGGCTCTCTATCACTCTCTCTCAAATAAATAAATTTAAGATCTTAAAAAAAAAAAAGAAGTTTGCTAAATTTTTGAAAGGTAGGCTGCTTTCACCCTACCCCAATTTATGACAGATAGGTTCTCTTATTTACTTTTCTCTTGGGTGGGACATCAGGGGACATCTATGGAACTCTTCATTCTAACAGAGACTTATTATTTTCTGGAATATAGTTACTGTAAATTTATGCCCTCAGCATTTTGATGTTGTTATTTTTTTTTAATTGGTGTCCAGCTTATCCAGCTTACTTGTTAGGGCACAAATAATGTGGAGTTGGTTTTTATTTGTTTGTTTGTTTTGTAACTTTTAATATCCATGCCAGAAGTACTATTTGTAAACAGATTAAACACAGCAAAATTTTTTATATCTACCCACAGATATATCATTTCTGTAAAGATTCAAGATTCCATCTGGTACAATTTTCCATCAACCTGAATAGAATATTCTTTCTATTTTCTCATAGTGCAGTTCTTATGGTAATGAAACTTTTCAGTCTGTCTGTCTCAAAATGTTTTTATTTTACCTTCATTTTTTAATGAATATATAAGGCCCCATCCAGGTTGACAGACATTGTTTTCTTGAAATTCTCGACATATATTTTTTATTGTCTTCCATTTTGCTTTATTTCCAATGCGAAATCAGTGAGGAGTCAGCCATTATTTTTTATTTTGTTCACTTTATCTTCTTGTAATGTATCTTATTTCTGTGCTCCTTTTAAGATTATTACTTTTTCCTTTGGTTATCTGTAATTTGATTATGATGTGTCTTGGTACAGTTTTCCTTGTTTTGAGCTTGGATTTATGGGTTGAATTTTATTACAAATGTGAAAAGTGTCTGCTTTCATGTCTACTTTATAGCCTTCTTCTGATACCCCAATTATATGCTTCATACTATTTTTGACTACTTAATATTTTTCCACAGGTCATTGAGTTTTTGTTTACTTTCTCCTCCTCCTTCCCCTCTCCCCACAGTGTTTCAGGATGGTTAGTATCTATTGCCCTGTTTCTACCTGTAGGACTATTGAAGTTCTTTCTTTGGCTAACTCTCTTCTTTCTGGTATTCTTCCTCATAAATTCAAGCCATTGGAGACTCTGCAATCCACTCTATCCTCTTCAGCTGTTCATGTGTCACCTTGTTTTCCCTCCTTGTGCTAAGCTTTGAAAATGTCTCCAGGAGCAATGATAGGATTCATTCTTCTTTTTTTTTTTTTTTTTTTTTTTCACTTTTCTCAAGGATCTCAGTTCTGTGCTTCTTTCTTTTCCAATGTGTGAAAACTATAGTTATATGCATATTTTTTTACTTTTTGTTGCTGCTTATTGTAGAAAGGCTAGTTTAGTACCAGTTATTCCATCATATACAAGAGAGTAAGCCTATTTCATTTGTTGAGGATGACAGTTCTTATTCATTACAACCACACTGAATATGATATAAAATAAGCATAAAATAAATCAAAACTATAAGAATATGTTTTATTTAGAAAACTAGGTACTTTATTTCTAGAATAATTCCATATTTTATATTTTCATCTTTTAAAAAATTGATTTTCTCTAGCTATTTTTCTTGGCATTTAAAACCACATGTAATTTATGAGAACTTTTGATTGCATATGTATTAGTATTTTAATTTTTGATGATTAATTTCAAGAACAAATACTTCAGATCAAACTGGAAAATGAAACTATCAAGATTTTTTAAAATTATATTTGGATTAAATTTAAATGCATTAAGATTTTAAAAGAAAAGATGGAATTATAACACCTTTTGGGACTCACTGTCAAGAATTTTAATGACTACTTTTCATAAATTATCTTTTAAAATCCAATTTTATGTCAAATAAAATATTCTAATATTTAAGGAGCTCAGAGCATTTGTGGTAAACTTTTAGCCTTTTTATTTTTGAGAATAACAGTATTTATTTGCAGTTAAGTTGTGGAAGTTGTACTGTGTTCAAGATCGTTTGTAAAGATGAGTAAAATTTAATTGACAATTAATTACTTTCAAATATCATGCCACAAAGTTAACAAATATTATCTTTTATTGTTTCTACTCAGTAAATTGAAGTACTTGCAAATCCTCAGATATATCTTTAATCTTTTGAATGTATGAGATGTATTTCAAGGTTATGGGCAAGTTTCTTAATCCTTCCCTCCAGTCTCAGCTGAAGGTCACATTTTTTGTGCATTCATTGAGTACCCTGGACATACTCAAAAATAGCACATAATTTACAGAATTATAATAATCTGGTGGCTGCTTTGTTTTCCCTCATTTGATTTTAAATCCCATGAGGCCAGGAATGGTCTATTTTTCATCCTAGTGTCAATTATAGCCTGCAATACAGAGTAGATATTTTATACTTGTTTGTTAAGTAAACAAATGAGTAAATTGTTTCCGTATTGCAGTTTGCATAAAAAGGATTATTCCAATAGGAAGATGAACATTAGTGGAATGATTGAATGCTAACATTGCATTTTGTATCTTTTCTTACAGGCTCTTAAATCTGATCTACAATGGAAAAATTTCTTTTTTATCTGTTTTTCATTGGCATAGCAGTGAGAGCTCAGATCTGTCCAAAGCGTTGTGTCTGTCAGATTTTGTCTCCTAATCTCGCAACCCTTTGTGCCAAGAAAGGGCTTTTATTTGTTCCACCAAACATTGACAGAAGAACTGTGGAACTGCGGTTGGCAGACAATTTTGTTACAAATATTAAAAGGAAAGATTTTGCCAATATGACCAGCTTGGTGGACCTGACTCTATCCAGGAATACAATAAGTTTTATTACACCTCATGCTTTTGCCGACTTACGAAATTTGAGGGCATTGCATTTGAATAGCAACAGATTGACTAAAATTACAAATGATATGTTCAGTGGGCTTTCCAATCTCCATCATTTGATACTGAACAACAATCAACTGACTTTAATTTCTTCTACAGCATTTGACGATGTCTTTGCCCTTGAGGAGCTGGATCTGTCCTACAATAATTTAGAGACAATTCCTTGGGATGCTGTTGAGAAGATGGTTAGCTTGCACACCCTTAGTTTGGATCACAATATGATTGATAACATTCCTAAGGGGACTTTCTCCCATTTGCACAAGATGACTCGGCTAGATGTAACATCAAATAAATTGCAGAAGCTACCACCTGACCCTCTCTTTCAGCGAGCTCAGGTACTAGCAACCTCAGGAATAATCAGCCCATCAACTTTTGCATTAAGTTTTGGTGGAAACCCTTTGCATTGCAATTGTGAATTGTTGTGGTTGCGGCGTCTGTCCAGAGAAGATGACCTAGAGACTTGTGCTTCTCCAGCACTTTTAACTGGTCGCTATTTTTGGTCAATTCCTGAGGAAGAGTTTTTATGTGAGCCTCCTCTCATTACCCGTCATACACATGAGATGAGAGTCCTGGAAGGTCAAAGGGCAACCTTGAGGTGCAAAGCCAGGGGGGACCCTGAACCTGCAATTCACTGGATTTCTCCTGAAGGGAAGCTGATTTCAAATGCAACAAGATCTCTGGTGTATGATAATGGAACACTTGATATTCTTATAACAACTGTAAAGGATACAGGTGCTTTTACCTGCATTGCTTCCAATCCTGCTGGGGAAGCAACACAAACAGTGGACCTTCATATAATTAAGCTCCCTCACTTACTAAACAGTACAAATCATATCCATGAGCCTGATCCGGGTTCTTCAGATATCTCAACTTCTACTAAGTCAGGTTCTAATGCAAGCAGTAGTAATGGTGATACTAAAATTAGTCAAGATAAAATTGTAGTAGCAGAAGCGACATCATCTACCGCACTACTTAAATTTAATTTTCAAAGGAATATTCCTGGAATACGTATGTTCCAAATCCAGTACAATGGTACTTATGATGACACCCTTGTTTACAGGTAAGAAAAATTAACCAAATTTTTATACTTACCATGCATCTTACTGTAGGGCTTGTTAACGTACTACTGACTTGTTTTGTTTTGTTTTGTTTAATTGGCAGTGCTACTCTGTGTTGTAATTATAGCACTCCATTTTTTTAAAGTGTGTAATGTAAGGTTTGTGAAAGGAGATTACCTGTGGGGAAATACTTTGAATGGTGTTATTCTTAGAGAGTTCAAATTTATATTTAATATTATGCTTACTTACTTTTTTCCCCTCATCTAAGAGATGTGACTATCAGAGAACAAGATTGATTTATTTTAAAAATTCAAAAACATACCAGAACTTACACATCCACATGAGTGTTCTTTCCTTCAAGGAAGTCACGTTGGGAGGCTATTCCATTATCCCAATGATGCTGGCATTGCTCAAAGCACTTTTGGAATTATCTTTAGAACCTTCGTCATACTATTTTGAATATCCTCAGTGGTGGCAAATCTTCGTCTTTTGAGGGTGAATTTGAATTTTGGAAACAAGCAAAAGCCATTTGGAGCCAAGTCTTGTGAATAAGGTGGGTGATCAAGATGGGTATTGCCATTTTTGGTCAAAAAATAGGATGTAACTATAAAATAATGAGACTGATTTTTTTTGAGTAATTGAGTTATGTGCATGTGTATTGTTTCATATACACTGGTTCTTAAGACAGTTCCAAAGAGAAAGTTTATAAATATTTTGAGCAGTGAAAGTATCACTGGAGTTAAGTACGTAATCTCCTCATAAGGAATCCGATGGAGAATTTGTGTCTGACTATAGGTTTTCTGGTATGTTTTTC
This sequence comes from Mellivora capensis, assembly GCA_004024625.1. Taxonomy (NCBI): domain Eukaryota; kingdom Metazoa; phylum Chordata; class Mammalia; order Carnivora; family Mustelidae; genus Mellivora; species Mellivora capensis. Next base: position 28,658 of record PISX010011105.1, read on the forward strand.
TAAAGTTCAGCCTCATTGATTTATAGTCACATCTTGTCCAATATTCAGTTGGAAATATACATTTTTACCTCTCCATATAATTTCACTCATGATAGACTATTATTAGTCCCAGGATATGATATAAAATTGTGGTTTTGAAATATATATATATATATATATATATATTTGTCTTGAAGCTTTTCTGAAATAAGATCAACTCAATTCTTGTATACCCAGACGAATTCTTGAAGATAATTTGATCTTCATTCATGTATGGAGATGAGAGAACTTTTTTAAAATCAGCATGGGCTGGTAGAAAAAAACAAAACTGGCCCAGCTAGCCATATGATCGATCCGGGACAAAGTTCTACATGGCTGAGTTTTAATTTCCTCATGTTTAAAAGCAAGAGATTAAAGTAAATGGTTTCTAATATCCCTCTCATCATTAAATGTATGATCATATAGACTCTGTAGCATGCATATTAATATAAAGTAGTTTGTCCTTCTCATACTCAGCTTTTTACATGGGTTACCCAGTATTTAACCCATTGTCAAAGAAGAGTGGTACCCCTACCCCTCACCTTCCTGTAGCTTCTAACATTGTGTGTGTGTATATTTATGTGTATATAGCCATAGGCCAGTTTCTACATTCCAAATTCTAAAATCCTAATCCTTCCATGACAAGAAAATTCTATGTGACCTTCAGAAAATTGCTTAAATTTCCTGACTTCAGTGTTTGTCATGAATAAAATAGTAATGCCACCCTCATATAGTCATTGTAAGGATAAAAATTATAGTGTTCCAGAAAAAAAAAATTACAGTGTATATAAAGTGCTTAGTAATGCCTGGTACTTATCATACACTCACTAAATGATAGTGATTTTAATCACAAATCACAAATACATACTGACCTAAAAGTTTCCTAGTTCATTTAGAACACCTTGTCTAGGTTGTAGAATAGATTAGCATTGCCAAGTTTTAAAATGTCCTAAAAGATTCCTTTTAAGGAAAATACAGTTTCAAGCCTTTTTTTCTACATGAAATCTTAGTTTAGGTCATATTTGGTTCCTATGTAAAAAAAGGTAGTGGAAGAAAGCACCCACAGAAGAGTTTTGTGATACAGTGGATTCAGAGGTATCTGTAAACTCTTGTCAAACCTTAGCAACTGTTCTAAAGATAATTTCATCAGCCCATAATGGGTGGGATGAGGGATTTAGGCTCTGGTCAACAGCCTTGCCCTGTTCATGTTTTAGGATAATATTTTTCATACATTCCCATCAACCTCATTTTTAGATAAAAACATACTAGGAACCAAGTGTTGACAGCCTAAGAGTAGACTAAGATCTGTAAATAAAGTACTTTAATCTTAGTAATTATCGTAGTTACAAAAGATAGGTTTACTGGGTACCATTCCATAGCATCTTATAACTGATTTGGAAAATAAATACTCTGATGCGTTTCCATTCTGGTTTCTAAACTGATTGTCAGTGTTTTCCCTTCCTTCAAATTGGGTTTTAGTCACAGAGGTGTTGTAAGTGCTAAATGGATTTGTTTAGTAGGCAGATAATGTCACAGTCACACCTTTCAAAAGCAATTTGTCATAAATGATTTTTTAGCAGTGGCTTTTATTAGGAGTTCTGCTTTGCCAAGCAATGTAATTAGTAAGCTTGTCAAGGCATGGTACAGGCACCATTAATACAATGCAGAATACAACAATGACTTTGAACCGTTTTACCTAGGCAAATATAAAATTAGATCATTTTCCCCATATTTCATGTCTGTTATAAATGTGCTTATCTTAATGAGTACTAAAATGAAACAGGACTGAAGTCATAATGGCTCTGTGTGTCTGTATGTTGTGTTTTTAATATTAACACAAATTCCATTGTCCCTCAGAATGATACCTCCTACGAGCAAAACTTTTCTTGTCAATAACCTGGCTGCTGGAACTATGTATGACTTGTGTGTCTTGGCAATATATGATGATGGCATCACTTCCCTCACTGCCACAAGAGTCGTGGGTTGCATCCAGTTTACAACGGAACAGGATTACGTGCGATGCCATTTCATGCAGTCCCAGTTTTTGGGAGGCACCATGATTATTATTATTGGTGGAATAATTGTAGCATCCGTGCTGGTTTTCATCATCATCCTCATGATCCGGTATAAAGTTTGTAACAATAACGGGCAACACAAGGTCACCAAGGTCAGCAATGTCTACTCTCAAACTAATGGGGCTCAGATACAAGGCTGCAGTGTCGCGCTGCCCCAGTCCATGTCCAAACAAGCTGTGGGACATGAAGAGAATGCCCAGTGTTGTAAAGTTGCCAGTGACAATGTGATACAGTCTTCAGAAACTTGTTCAAGTCAGGACTCCTCTACCACTACCTCTGCTTTGCCTCCTACCTGGACTTCAAGCGCTTCTGTGTCCCAAAAGCAGAAAAGAAAGACTGGCACAAAGCCAAGTGCCGAACCACAGAATGAAGCTGTCACAAATGTTGAGTCCCAAAACACTAACAGGAACAACTCAACTGCATTGCAGTTAGCTAGTCGACCTCCTGATTCTGTCACAGAGGGGCCCTCATCTAAAAGAGCACATTCAAAGCCAAGTAAGTTTCTCACTTTGCCTGCTGAGAGACCCAGAGCGAGGCACAGGTACTCCCTGAATGGAGAATTAAAGGAATACTATTGGTATAGTAACTCACTGAACACGTGTGGACTGTTTTCTAAAAGAAGCATGTCTGTGAATGCGATGTTAATTCAGTCCAACGGTTCTGACGAGCATAGTGGAAAATCAACTCTCTCAGATGCTGAGTGGATATTGGAAAGCACTGTGTAACCTATTATTTCTTTTTAATGAAGAAATTATTTTGAAAACTCATATAGGAAGTTGGAATTTGAAATTCTAGTTTTGTTTCTCTGATACAAGCCTCATAGAGCCAAGGTGTATAAACCTCCTAGGTACAGTTTGATATATGAAGGTAACATAGACAGGATGGTTTAGGGATAAAAGCATGACAGAGCAGTGCCTTCCCCAGCCCTAGGACTGGCTTCGGGTTCTACAATAGCAGAACACAAAATAAAGGTTGTCACCGGACAAGGAAGTCTTCCTAAATAATGATATTTCCTCCAGCTTACAAAGGACCACCCAGGCTGATTAGTATTTTTCAGTGAGTAGATTGTATATATTCTTTCAAGGATGGTGGCATTTGTTTTTAGGCAGAAATTAAAAAGAATGACTCCGTGTTGTTATGGTGTTTAAAATAAAATATTCAATAAGTATACCCAGACAGTGCTAAAATAGATACCCTTCTAAACAACATTCTTGGTTCAGGTGCCTTAATGGATTTATGGTATTTCTCATCCATGACAAAGCTTTTTTGGTGGGGAGCAAAAGGAAATTCAAGGGATTTTGCATTTATCAAGAAAATCCAGTTCAGTTTTAAGTCACAGGCCAGATTCTATACGCTGCTACCCTGGGCACAGGAATGGGTTTTCATTCATTCGGTACACATTTGCAGAATGAATGAGTTTTATATTTTTCTTTAAGCAAGTTAAAAAGGGGGACAAAAATACAAGGCTCCCTTTATCAAAGGAATGTTTATTTTTATCACTAAGTGAGATTAAAAAAATACTTCTAATGGAATTCTTAATACATTTATAAGCAATATAAAGTCATTGCTCATTAACCAGATATTGGTTTCATTTTTCCCTTCTGCCTATAATTCTCAGTTGGAATGTTTCTTTCTTAGAGTAAATGCATTTATTTTTAACCAAAACCTGTGATGAAATTTAATTAGAAATCATTCAGCTTAGGGGGAATCTATCATTAAAAAATTCTTAAATTTAATCAGACAATGATATTACTCCTTGATATATGGCATTCCTGGATATTCATTAAAATCAAGGTCTATAGATAAATGTTCCTATCTACTCATTGAAAATCTTACATTATATTTCAATTTGATGGTGTTTTACTGAAGATTGGTAAATGGGGGATAACCTTCAGGCATTCTTTCGTGTTTGGGGTGGGAGATTGAAAATAAGGCTCACGTGAGAATCTTGCACAAAAAATTTTAGCCATAATATAAGAAGATATGTATTTTATTTATACAACATGCTCCATGGGAGTAAGTGAGACACGCAGTAAGTTTATTATCGCTTACAGATCTCTTGGAAATATTAAAGCACAGATAAGGAATAGTAGTCATTAGCGTAATTTTCTTCTACTAGAGGCATATGTAAAAATTTCAGTTAATTTTAGCTTGACACAGGCACATCTTACACATGATTTATCATGATGACATTCAGAAGCAGGTAAAATTAAAGCAGTTAGAGATTATTTTCCATGCCAATCTTGAAAAAAATTATCTAATGGGCTAGTATTATCGTAGGTGTTTCATAAACACCTCCTCTGTCCCCATTCCTTTTCTAAAGTTTTCCTTTCACATTTTGAAATCTAATCAGCTTTTGTGGGTCAAGTGTATAGTTCTTTTGAGGAATAAATGAGATTACGTGTGGCCGTGTTTTGTAAAATTCAAAAGCATTACACAGAGTGAAGTGTATCTTCAACACTATTTCTGTAATAATGTCCTAATCCCAATTTAACATTTCTAATTAACATCATTACTTAATTCTTCAAAAGGTGCTGATTGACAAAAGCATATTGGTTCTCCCTTTCCTAGTTTTTACATATATGGTATTAAAAAGTCCCAAATACACACACACACACACACACACACACACACACACATACATATACATATACATATATACACATATATATGTGTATGTATATATATATACATATATATGCACACACGCTTTTGAGACTTAAGCAAGTGAATCTTCAAGGAAGAAATCTCTGGCATTATGAAGATTGTGGACAAGGAGGCTCTGAAATCATGCATTAAGGCCACAGTTTAGCATATCTGTTCCAAGCTACTGATTAGCTTATTTTATATTTTCCGAGTTGCCTGTATTTTTAAAAATCAATTTTCTGCTTATGTTTCAAGTGAAACTTTAATTCAATATCTTTTATTTCTTATAAACATTTAGAACTCTATAATATCTTATGTGAAATTTATTCTGTTTGACTAAAGTCATTGAAACCATTTAAATTTTTATTAGTTTTACAAGACTGTTTTCAGGGTATATTAACCAAATGCATGAACACTTGTTTTTAGAAATGATAAGAAGGCTCATGTATCTGTCTTTCTAAAAAGTTTATATTTTGAGAGATCAACAAAAGTTGGCCTATCGAGAGGGTCAGATGTTTTTGTTTTTGCTTACAAGTATATGAAAAACTTTTTGTTCAGGGCAGTTTCAGTGTGAAGTGACTGAAAAATAAATCTATGGGACAGTTGGGGGTTATTAAGCATACCTGGTGTACTTTCTGAAACACAGTAGTTATTCAAATGAATGAGTGAATGGATAGATAAATAAATGAATGCATGGGGCCAGTGAGGAAGGTGCAGTAATAAGAACTTTGATTATATGCACAATGTTCATTTGTGATCTAGCTATTTTATTACTATAAGCAAGAAATTCTGTGTCTCATTATTTTTCTTTCTGTTATTTCTTACACCTCTCATTTAACCAACTGTGTGTATGTGATCCAAAGCATGTGGTTTGCTGTTGCTGATTATGTAAAAGGTATACATATTGTTTTTTATTTCCATGTCCTAAATTATTTTTCTTTTATTTTTAGCCATTCTACACGATGGTTTCGGGTTGTTCAATAGGACAACTAACAAGCAATATGTTTACAGATACTTGCTCCAAACATTTTTTTTTAATTATATGTCTTCCTGTGTTGTTTTTGTTTCTTTTGGATAAATGTCCCCCAATTTGAAAATGTTCAACTATTATTAAAGTAGGTCTTTTTTATTTAATGTATGTAATATTTGAGCATCGTATGCTGCCTTAGAATCCTAAGAGGAAACAAAGTTTGGTTTGATGGATACTATTTATTTTTATGCTACAAATAGACCAAAACAGCAGTATATTAAATAAATAAATTAACTATGTAATACCCTCACTGGGACCAATTTATTTCCTAAATTTTTTTTAAGACCATTAAATGTAGTTAGTTAGGTTGAGGCCACAATAAGCAATTTAGCTTTCAGACAGTTGACTTTAGCTGCTCTGTAGATATATTTTACTAAAAAGTTTTTAGAATAGAAGTTGTAGAACTATTATAAACCATTTACAGACATAACAAGTCTATTTGAATGATACATACTTTCCCACAAGAAGCTGAGCAATTAAAAGAAAAATGTATTCCATTTATCTACAGAAATCTCTTTTTATCTTTTCTTGAGAAGTACTTTCTCCTTCATTTTAAAGTACTCACAAAGTACTTACTTCCAAACTATATTCTATTTTATTTGCTCACATTACTGAAAGGAAACTAAATATTTCATTTAGAAAGGTTAAAAAACTAGAGCAGTTACCACAAGATCCACAACAATTGCCTCTTAGTTCTGAATTTTTCCTATTTTTCCCGTTATTCACAATGAGAAGCTTAACAACAATCATTTAAATGCCAATAGTTTATTAAAAATAAAAAAGTACAGAAAACATAAAGCATCTCATTGTACATAGAATTACAAAGGCAAATGGGGGCATTTTTCAAGGACTGCAGATCTGAACCCACTTTCTTATTGGTATGACAAAATTCCGCTTCTATTTTATGATGCTAAGGAAACAATGTTCATTGATATTATGCAGAATGAAAACTATCTATTCTCTTTTTCCTGCTCAGTCATCCCTTGTGTTGCACGAAACGTCCAGTCTTTCTTCTTTAATAGTGAATGTGGATGCTTCTGTCTGTAAGTGTTTGTGGTGTTTGGGGAAAGGACTTCAGCACAGAGGTGGGCTGGATAAGAAAAGGATATTTTTCTTATCCTCCATAGTTGATGATGATAATCATCATCGTTATATAGTCATTATTATTATTTACATTATAATGGTTGTGAGTGAAGCATTTGTGGGGAGCCAGATTTAAGGATAAGAAATATCTTGTTTTCAAAGTTTCATAGAAAAAAGAGAAAGTAAACAAAAGGAATGACTGGGATTTTGTAATAGTTTCAGAGCTCAGTCTTTTCAGATTGTTGAGTCCTTTTCCTCCCACACTAGATAAATGTATGCTAGGACTACACATACGCTTACTTTTGTCAGATTTGGGAGGTTTTGTTTGTTTGTTTTCTTTCCGAAACAAATTAATCATTCTTATAGCAGTACAGAGGATCACTTAATATAGAAAGAACGGCAAAAGTATTACTGTGACTGAGTCTTCCTAAAAACGTGGTATTGTCTGAAGTGTAGGACACAGAAAGTAGCAATTTCTACCTGGGAGCCTACTTAAGTATGAAATTTCCTTGTTAAATAAGAGTAATGTATTTGCAATTTTATCAAATATTACAAGCAGTCAGTATAATAAATAGTGTACCATTGTCTTCTGATTTTGTCAGCTATTTCTCAAAGTCAAAATTTAAGATAGAAAGTTACCATTGATAAAATATATACACGGTATATACTTATGTATCTATATCTATCTATATATATATACAATATATAGATATACTTATAGATATAGGTATGCTTATCAGATTAATCAGTTAAAATCAGAATTTTGTATCCTGCAACATAGATTGTAATTGATAGAGCAAAGTTATATTTAAATGGGCTAGCAACCAGAGAACTTCTCCCAGAAAAACTGTACAAGCTATACCTCTTAGTTATATAAGATTACAACAGGAAATAAACTCTCTAGAAGAAATTTATTTTTCTGAACTTCTTAATGATAATGATCTCTACACCTTGTCTAATTTCATCCACTCTTTTCAAATAGAGGACTGTTATGTCCATGAATTTTAAAAATTAAAAATTTTTACTAGGCTTGTAGAAGTATCAATGTTTATGCCATTTTACCTGAAAAAGCAAAATTGACATAAAATTAGGTGACAAATCCATATATATATAGACTTTGGGAGTCATTCCTCTCAGGAGACTGAATAGTTTTTCTACTAACTAAACTGCTGGCATTTTGTTTTTTACAATAAAAGTGCCAAGGGGTGAAAGTGGTAGGAAAAAAAATTATTTTTTTTTTCAAATACATTCTGGGAAAGTCATGAAGTCCCTTTCATTTTGTGTTTGGAAGTGGATGTACATTTGATCTTGCCTGAAACAGGAACTAGATAGATATTGTGATTCTGCTCAGAGTATGTCCAATAAATTATTTAAGTAGCATGAAGGGCTTATGAAATATACTATGTTGGCTCTACCATAATGTAATTTCCTAAATACTTTTTTTCTGTATGTTGTGAACATGTCTTATTATTGCTTTCATGTAAAACCTAATCTCCAGAGGCCATTAGAAGTTTCTATGAATATTTGTCCTGGAAGTTCTATAAAAAAGTGTTTTGTTCTCTTCTCATCACACTTACCTGTGAACCCTGAGAATAATTTTTTCCCAACATTTTTTCTTATCATTATGTCATTAAGGACTAGGAGTATTTGCTTGAAAAGAGGACGTATTAGAAAGAAATAGAATGTGTGCTATGCAGGGCTAGGTAATGGTATTAAACATTCATAGCCAACTGGAACATATATATGGACATTTAAAGGCAGAATGGTTGCATATAGAACATTAGTGTTTTATGTGAGGATACTGGGTACTTCATAAAACTTGTTATTATTTTGGGGGTTATTGAATAATGATTTTTGTAAATGATTATTTAATACTCTGTGTGTTGAACATAGTGAAGCCATGTTTCCTGTTTTGGTTTCTCTTTTCTTTGGTGTATCTTTCCGTATTAATCATATACAGCTCTGTTGTTGAAATGTTAACTTTGAGTAGGGAAAAATGAGTAGAAGCCTGATTCCCTTCTTGAACTCTTTGAAGAAAAGTACATTCCATAATAATTACTCACTTCAGCAACTAGAACAATATTTTTAAAATTCTACTTTTATAGTATTATGTATCAGGAAGTAGCCATAGACAACTACAGAGTATTTACAAAAGTCAATTGCAATTTGCCCAAGAACAGGTAAGTGTAAAAAAAAAAAAAAAGTCTATATAAATCTCTGTTAAGAGAAATCTTATCAAGATTTCAGTGAGAAGTGTTTTAGGGTCTATTTCTTAAAAATGAAATTTGTGTATTTGTTTATGACACTGAAAATTTTATTCCCAGATGCTTTGCTGACTAATGTTGACCAGATTGTCCAGGAAACACAGGTGAGATTTTTGTTACCTGTCTCATAATACAGCATTAAGTGGGTATATTCTTTTAAAAAATATTTTTTTAAATTTTCTTGCAAGCTTATGTAACTTGTGAAACTTCCTATTTCCAACTTATGAAACTTCCAACTTATGAAACTTCCTATTTCCAACTTATGAAACTTCCAACTTACGAAACTTCCTATTAAAACTTACTCAGTGCTCTATGGTACAAACTAAAGTTCAGTTTGGTTAAATGAATTTCCAGTTGCTAAATTTAGACATATTTCTGGTTAACTGAACATTTCTGATCCATACTGTAAGAATACAGGGAATACTAATGTGACTTTGGAGTCAGCCTTACATTCATGCATGATATAATGTGCGTTTTTTACAAATATTTCCCAGTGTGAAGGCAGTAGCTTGATAAGAATGTATTCATTCCTATCCTTGACCTCTACATCCTAATAGGAGCTGAAATGATACATTATGCCTCCCTGAAAGTGGATGAACAGAAGTGTTTCAGTATCATCCAAAATGAATGAAGCCACTATAAAATGGAGCAAAAGACTACATATGAAATATTCATGGTATTCCTTTTGTCAGCAACTGATTACTCTTCTCCTTTTTTTTTTTTCCTTTTTGAAAGTTTCAAATGAGTATTCGATTCCTGCATTTTAATTGGATCAGAAAGTGTGTTTCCAGAGCAGAATAGCACTTTAGCAATCTGTTCAAACAGCTGGAAGCATCAGCCATTCGCTCAAGGTTTGGCAGAGAAAAAATATTCGGCTTTTAAAAGTTCTAAAAAAGGCCACTGATTTAATTTTTTAGGGGTAAAAATAGGGTCTTTTTTTTTTTAAACATTTTGTATTTAAAAGATAATAACTTGGACAATCATTCAGGGTTTCCCCTAATGAATTCCACTCCCAAATTAAACACCATAGGTTTCATGCATCATGTCTCTGAGTTCAGGATCCCAATCCCATGTTGCAAAAAATGAACAGATGGCTCACTAGAAACAATCAGTGGCCCAGTGTCTGGCACACACTTTGTGTTCTGTTTTTGTGTACCGAACTGACCTGCGGGAAGGTACATTATTTCACCATCACCCAGTGTGTCCCTTTCTCGCTCTGAACCTCTTTCTCCCCTGGTCTCTCTCTTTGCCTTTGATTTCTGAAAATTCATTTACCCTGTAACTTTGGACATCTAGCTGCTCTGAAAGAGAGTATCTTTAGAAAGGGATTAGAAAGTAAATGATTAATCTATCAGAGGCACTGTCCAGAATGGTGCTAAATGTTTTATCAAGATTTGGAAGCAGGAAAGTCAATCTAAGTCATTTTTCAACTATCAATTCAAGTATCATGAAACCTCAGTGTGACTCTTCTTGGTACTTGGCAAATGATTTCTGCCTTAGCAGACGTATCATTTCTACCCCTTTCAATACAACCAGTGAAGCCCCTTGGAAGATACTGACCAGCGTGCTTGTCTTCTTGTGCCCTTCCCACGGTCCCACGATCAGCAGTGCTTCACCAGGTGTGAGGGGAGTGAGGTGGAGCTTGTGCTCACAGCTTCCCAGCTCCTTCTTGGGGGGGGGGGATATAAATTTTTATTTTAAGTTTTTATTTCTGCAGGTTGGTAACATGTGCTTTCCTACCCAAAGGCAAATGTTTTCCACAATTTTGGATGAAGCCCATTGCATTAAATTTAAATTAAAATGCTACCTGTGTATATATACAATAAAAGTAAGCAAAAAACCTGGGGTGCCGAGGTAGCTCGGTCAGCTAAGCATCCAGCTCTTGGTTTTGGCTCAGATCATGATCTCTGGATCCTTAGATTGAGCCCTGTCTTACGATCTGCATTCAGTGGGGAATGTGTTTGTCTCTTTCCCGCCCCCTCTGGTTTTTCCCCTGCTCACTCCTCTCCCTCTTTCTCTCTCTCTCTTTCTCTCTCAAATAAATAAATAAAATATTCTTTAAAAAGTAAGCAAATAACATACAAAAAACACCTTACAACACATTTTTGTTTTTAATATAACAAAATATTTCCATGGCAACATTACTAAATTAATTATACCACAGTCCCTCACATAGCATCAAATTCTAGTAAGAAGGTACACAGAAGACAGAAAGGTTTCATCCAGTTAGTGGTATAGGTATTCCTCATACTAAGGTATCTGCTAAGATCATTTTTTTTTCCCTAAGGGTGAAGAATTAATACATTTATTTCATTTCCATTAGCCAGAATATGTCCTATGCCAATTTTTTTCCTTAGAACCTTTCCTGCATGTGTATAGAAATAGAATGAACTTAAATTATTTAATATATCACATACAAACCTTTTATAATAAAATCATAAAATCCTAATCACACTCAGATGAATTAAGAACAAAGGAGAAACATTGATAATAATAACTGGTGGTAATTACGTGTAAACTGGCACTTACATATGTTAACCTTTATGTTTGAAAAGATTGTTAAATCTGTTAAACAATTCATATGCCATGTTTAGAAGTTAAAAATAGGAACAACTGACTAGCTGCATTTTTTTTTTATTTACTTAGAAAAATGGGGGCTGGCAGAGGAAGAGGGGGAGAGAATCTCAAGCAGACTCCCCGCTGGGTGCAGGGTCCAATGGGGGACTCAATCATGATCTGATCTGAAATCGAGTCCCACACTTAACTGACTTCACACACTTAACCCAGCTTCCCCTACCTAGTTGCATTTACACTGAAAATTTCTTAAGTAAACTTTCTTGAAAAGTATTTTTACATTCAGACCAACAAAATATGTGTACTGTGTGTGTGTGAGTGTGTGTATAAGTATGCACAAGAAATACCCCTTAATCTACAATTGCTTGCACTAGCCTTTAAGGAAATAGCTTCCTGATTCGAATGGATTTGACTGCTGATTATTCTGCATAGTATCAATTAAGGTATTTAACAAATTTAAAATTTGTCATAAAACTCCTGCTACAGGTGCAGTAACTATGAAAAGAGACACTTTTTTTTAGAGAACTATTAAGGTATAAGTGAATAAAAAGTAATGCTGATGATAAAGAAAGAGCAACAGTTAACATGGGGTTAGGAAACAAAATAAGAGCTAAACAGCAAAGCAAATGTGTATGTATGATCCAGACAGATTTCCAATGTTACTTCCCAGTAAAAATTAATATTATAAAGTATTTGGTTCTGTAACTTTGTTTTTTGCTATGCTATTCCCTTTGAGTGAAATTTTTAAAAATAAGAGTAATAGAGTAGGCACATATATACGTATGTAGATAACTTTGAACTAGTTTTATAATAATTAAACCCATTTTTGACATTTGCTTGAACATTACAGTAAATCAGTAAAAACTGGAACCCTGCTATCAAGAATGACTTTTAGCAATCATTTCCTTCCTTTTTTAGATATCCTAAATAATACAGGATAAAAATCGTTTAGAGTTCTTAACTGCATTCAGAGTAAAGACAGTAACAGCATTTTCTCACAGTTCGTTCAACATCAGGACATTTTTCCTTCTTTTAATATTGGATAGTTTAATTTCCTTCTTGCTTTGTGGTACTGGTAATAAAGCTATCTGTCCCCAATATTTTGCATACCTTTCACTGTTAAATAAGGACCATTATCAAAACATCCTGAGCCTCTCTCAAATTCATTATCTTTAGTTCTTGTAACATTTTAGATAATTGTTATAGTCTGTTTTTTTCCTTTGTGATTCTCTTGTAATTTGTGTTCATATTTAGATCTTTATGAAATCATTGTGAGAGTTACCTATTGATAAGTGAGGTAAAAAGTGTTATTTTGAATATCATATACAACTTCTTATTCAGCTTCACATTATGTCATCATTTCAATCATGGTCATAGGTTCAGGGCAGGTGAATTCATACTGCAATTTCCAAACTGATTGCTAATTGTCTAGACTTTAAAATTAATAGCTTTTATAAAAGCCATAATTCCGTAGTTTGTTAATAGATTTTTTTATGTAGGGGTGCCTGGGTGGCTCAGTGGGTTAAAGCCCCTGCCTTCAGCTCAGGTCATGATCTCAGGGTCCTGGGATCGAGCCCCGCATTGGGCTCTCTGCTCAGCGAGGAGCCTGCCTCCCCCTCTCTCTCTGCCTGCCTCTCTGCCTACTTGTGATCTCTGTCTGTCAAATAAATAAATAAAATCTTTTTTAAAAATGGGGTTTTTTTTTCATGTAATGTGGAAATGAATCTCTTTAAAATATGTAAACTTAAATAATCTTTAACTTGACTTTTTTTTTTTTTTTTTTTTGAGAGAGAGCTAGAGAGAGCGTGAAGGTGGGAGGGGCTGAAGAAGAGACAGACTCACTGCTTATCAGGGAGTCCCACCTGGGGCTGATCCCAGGATCTTGGGATCATAACCTGAGCCAAAGGCACATGCTTAATGACAGAGCCACCCAGGTGCCCCTCATTAACTTGATATTAAAATAGTTTTTTATTCTGGAAGAATTTATTATTTCCAAGGTCAAACTAGTTATATTGTCCACTGTATTTTTCTTCTATTTGCATTTAGCCTTTTCTATATTACAGCTTCCTGAAACTTAAACTTTGGTATAGAACAACTACATCTATTTTCTATCAAAAGAAACATATAATTGGAAATACAAACAGAAATAAACTCATTGTAATGCAATTTCACCAAAATAAGCTATACTATGGACCCAATAGATAGGAATTTAGATAGAATCCCATTGTAATTTAAAGTGATGTTGCGATGTTTTTCTTAGAACATTCCAGGTAAAGAATGATGGTGAGATCTATATTTCAGTCATTTCCAAGGTAATTATTTTTTATAAATACTTCACACATCTATTATCTACTAAGTTTCCAAACATTGTGTAAATCCTTTGTTTAATAACTTTCAAGGACTATTGTTTGTGCCAAAAGTAACTTCAGCTATTCAGATGAAATATTTTCTCCATCCCTCCTTTTTTAAAAGATTGTATTTTTAAGTAATCTCTACACCCAACATAGGGCTCAAGCCCACAACCTGAGATCAAATGTCACACACTCTACCAACTGTGCCAGCCAGGTGCCCCCAGATGAAATGTTTTCTTGAATGAAACATCTCTACAGTATTTTTCCTACCTTTATCACATGAAGTTTTTTCTACACCAAATATGTTCTACATCAGCATTTTGATATAGAATATTCTTCCATATTTCATGATTCATCTGGGCCATACATTTTTTAACCCCCAACTTGTAAACATTATTCTTTTTGAATGGGAAGGGACAAAAATTACTTCTACTTCATATTTATGAAATTCTGTATTTATCAAAAATCATTTTTCATCTCTATTCAAGATGGAATGTATAAACATATCTTAAATCTATGATGCTGAGAACCCACATTAGAGGAAGAATATTTATACAGTTTGATATTTAAATATTTTAAATGGTTTTATATTATTTTATTCAAAATCACATTAACTATGGAATGCCTTTCTTGTAAGTCGTTGTCAGTTTACACATTTGTTTCTTCTGTGAGTGAGGAGCTAGTTTATGAAGAGGAGTAATAGTCTTCACTAACATTTAAAGTATAATTAAATTTTATAAAATTTCAATATGATACAAAACCCCCAACAAACTATTTAAAAAGTAGAAATCACTTAGATTTTATATGTGATGAGCAAAATTGGTCTAATATGTTCATAGTTTTAAAACCAGCATGATTATTTGTTAAAATTTAAATGGCATGCATTAATGAATAAAATCATTATTTTTTTTTCCTTGAGAATATAAATGTGAAAAACAAAGAAAGGGAAAATGCTGTTCCACAATTTGGCTTTGACTTACTTAACTATTTAGGCTGAATGCATTTAGATTCCTTTTTAAAAATGAGATTCTTAACATATTCAGAATTTGAAGTTACCAAGCAACATTTTAAGAGCCGATGTGCATGTCTAGATAGTTTTTAAGGGTGTATCTTGTATTGTATAGCAATAAACTCCTGCCAGGGTGCTTATAGTTTAGTAACTTCTAAATTACTGGCACAATGGCCTTATTACCTATGTATTTTCTCTTTGTTTCTTTGTTTCTTTTTCTTTCTTTATTTCTTTTTCTTTTCTTTCTTTTTTTTTTTTTTTTTTTTTTTTTTTTTTTTTTTTTTTTTTTTTTTTTTTTTTTTTTTTTTTTTTTTTTTTTTTTTTTTTTTTTTTTTTTTTTTTTTTTTTTTTTTTTTTTTTTTTTTTTCTTTCTTTCTTTCTTTCTTCCCTTTTCAGAGGCTGGAGTTAATCTGAAGAGCACTACTTCTTTCTCTCCTGACAAAAGTTGCCACTGATATTTTTACTGGATAAAATTAAAGCGTTTCAATTCACAAAGGCTAATTGTTGAACTGGTGCCCTAGAAGACATTGTCCACAGGAGCCGAAGCAGAAGTCCCTGATGCTGGCGCAACTGGCTCGATCAGACCATGGTTCATCCCCTTTAAAAGCCAAAATTTTTGTTTTCTTCTGGCCTACAAGTATTTTTTTTTTAAGAAGGAAACAGAAAAGCCTACATTGGCATCGAGTTCTGTATCAGTCCATGTTACATTGCCATCCATCATTTAAGACTGTAGAATCTTGAATAATCTATATCACTTTAACAAATAAATGTTTTACTATGACAGAATTTGTACAGTGCCTGATTTGTGGAAGTATCAATTGCTTCAAGTATGAATGGTGCAATGATGACTGTAAGAACTAATAATACTATTTTACATTTATGTAATGCAAAACCTTAAGGAATCAAATTTGCTTTATAATATTGGACCTATTTCTGCCATGAGTAGAGTACACCCACGTCTGTGGGAGAGCAGTGCAACTATTTTAAAAGTTTTACAGCAATCTTACACTTCAGTGTAAGACAGAAAGTGATGAGGGATCTCTTCTCATACTAGAACTTCAGAAAGCTTCAAAGTAGGCACATATGGTAATTAATCCAAACTGATTCATTGAGCTTCTGGAGAGCCGGGACAAAGAGATTTAAAACAATAGTTTTAAGCCTTATATTTCATTGTAAGTGCCCATTTAACCCATTTTGCACAATTCCAGGGTAAATAAAGAAGAACAAACATCTGATTTAACACCAGCAAAAATAGGAGTAAGACATCTTTAGTGGCTAGCAAATGTTAATACAGTCAAATGTAGGCAGTATCCAAGCTTAGCATTTAAGGGCTGGTCTTGCTATCAAGCAGACCTGAGTTTGAATTCTAGATATGAGCAAATTTGGTCAGTTACCCACTCTTCCATATTCTTACAGGAGAAATATTGTAGAATTTGAAAATGTATGTAGACTTATCACTGTACTTGGTGTAAGCAATAAGTTTAATTTAAAAACAGAATTAGCATTGCCACTAGCAACTGAATTCAGATTCTCTCAAACATTAGAGATTTTATTTCTGTTGCTTTACAGTTCTGTTAGTTATTGATCATTAAAAGCAATATGTTGTTTAAAGCTTTTAAGGAGCCAGGAAACTGTCTTTCAAGAAATTTAGCTTATCTGTTCCTTGTCTCTTAGACTATTACAAATATCCAACCAACCAAAGAGAAGTTATAGAATGTTAGCCTTTAGATGGCACTTGGAATCTGTGCTCAGAGCCTAACTAAAACCATTTAAAGTGGTTCACCCACTTGCTTGCAGACACACACAATGCCATGCTTGAAATAGAAGCAACAAGTTTGAGTTGAAATGTAGTTAATTTGTGACTCTGGGCAAATGGCTTCATTCTTTCTGTTTCCTGGCAATTCTCATGCCCTGGAGCAATCCTGTTTATGTGTGTGTACATGTATATATGCATGGATAAATGTTTTTGGTGACAAAAAAGACACAAATTGAGCAATCCATCCGCTGATCTATTCCTGTTGTCTACAACTTTTCTCCTCAAATATAAAGTGTCAGGAACACAAATGGCTTTCCTGGATCTCTGTGCAGAGTTTAACTTTTTAAGGTCTCGGAAAAACCTGCTAACTTTTCCTTAGGGGCATTCTCCTGTTTGTATTTCTCCCTTTCCCTTGGGCCTGATTCTTGCCTATTCTGATATTTTTCTTGATGATAATGAAGCCTGACCTCCTCACCTCTCTAGGATGCTCACACTATTATGTTACAAGGAATATGATTTTTCATGTAATTCAAGTGTGTTAGGACTAAAATGACACTTAATCATTTCAAATCTTCCCTGTATCCCCCACACCTAAATTTAAAACTTCCCATTATGCACACATTCAAACAACAGTAATGAGACCCTCTTAGGGCACCTAGTTTCTCTTCCTGAAATACCATTTTTAAGGAAGACTAAGACACAGTCTCTGACTTTGTAAGTATACACTATTCCATTGTTTAAGGACAGATATTTGCTTCTTTTTTTTCCTTTTAAGATTTTATTGATTTGTTTGACAGAGAGATAGAGTGAGAGCACAAGTAGGCAGAGCGGCAGGCAAAGAGAGGGAGAAGCAGGCTCTCCATCAAGCAGGGAGCCCGATGCAGGGCTCAATCTCACTGGGATTATAACCTGAGCGGAAGGCAGCTGCTTATCCAATTGAGCCACCCAGGTGCCCCAGGTATTTATTTCTTATACTATGAAATTAAGAGAACACCTGTGTACACCCATAACTAAATAGAAATAATGATCATAAAATAAGTTTTGCCCGAAAAGTGATGACATATTTTGAGGATAAGCAGAAACGCTTTAGCTTTTAGCATTATAGGGTGATCTAATGGATAGCAAAAAGTCTCAACTATAAAGCTATTGAATATACATTGGAAACCACTTCCATTTTCCTGTTATTCTATAATCCTGAGTAATATTGGAAGTAACCCAGCTGCTAAAAACATATATTATAATAAGTATGAATATTTACAGTTCAACTTGTGACATACCTTACACATAATATAAATTACATCAAACACACAAGAAAATCAAAAGTATTTTGAATGTAGGGAAGGTACAGTTTGTGACACATGAAAATGGCTTAAAAACTATAGTTGGTATTTTGAAAATCTACAGTAATGATTTTTGAAACCCATGATCTGTAGAACCAAAGATTAATAATAAAGCACTATTGTTAGTATTGAATGGAATAACTTACACCTGGAAATGAAAACTCAATTTCAATTTTCCTCTTTGTTTGTAACTTAGAAGCTCTAAGATTAGTTTTACAAATTTTTGTTATTTGCTCAATGATATAACACCCCTTTCATATTTATAGAGTATTTTCTAACAAATTCTTGGTTTGTTTTGTCCGAAATATATCCAGATTATTTCTATTTTTACTCTGCTTTCCATATGTTAGGAAATTATTCCTTTTTTAATTCCAAAATGTACTTATACTGATATATCATAAATCTACTTATCAAAATGTGTGTTTGTGTGTGTGTGTGTGTGCATGTGCCTAAAAATTCAAGTGATGAAGAATATATTATGTACAACCAAAGTAAAAATCCCTAGCACAGGATTGTTTTATTTGATAAATAATTATAATATAAAAGGAAACTAGCCACATTAGATTTTTTATAAAACTATCTTTTATTGTGGAAAATATATATGACATAAAATTTGACATTTTAACCACTTTTAGTGTAAATTGCAATCAATCATCGCCACTTTTTAAAAAACATTCTTATCACCCCATACGTAGAATCTGTAGCCATTAAGCAATAACACCCATTTCCCTTCTCACAGTCCTTGGTGAACTCTAATCATATTCTCTGTGAATTTGACTATTCTAGATATTTCATACCAGGGAGAATCATACAATGTTTGTCCATTTGTGTTTGGCTTATTCCATTTACTGTAATGTTTCCAAGGTTCATCCATGTTGAAGCTTATATCAAACTTTTTGTGGCTGAATAATATTCCAGGAATATATGTAGCACATTTTGCTTCTCAATTCACCTTTTAATGGACACTTGTGTTGTTTCCACCTTTTGGGCACTGTGAATAGTTCTACAATGAACATTGTTATTCAAGTATATATTTGAGTTTCAGTTTTCAGTACTTTTAACTATATACTCGGGAGTGGAATTGCTGGGTCATAGGGTAATTTTATGTTGAATCTTTTGAAGAACTGCCAGACTGTTTTCTACTGTGGCTATACCATTTTATACTCATTCCAGTAATGCACAAGTGTGTAAGTGTTCCAGTTTCTCCACGTTTATAATTCTCAATTTTTCTTAACAGTCATTCTAGTAGGTATGGATTATCTCATTGTGATAATGATTTGCATTTCCCTAATCACTAACAATATTGAGTGTTTCATGTGCTTATCAGCCATTTCCATATCTTATCTGGAGAAATGTCAACTTGAGTTCTTTGCCCATTTTTTGCTATCTGAAAGAGAGAGAGAGAGAGAGCAGGGGGTGGGGCAGAGGGAGAGAGGGAAAAAGAATCCTTAAGCAGACTCACCGATGAGCATGGAACCCATTGCAGAACTTGATCCCAGAACCCTGAGATCATGACCTGAGCTGAAGTCAAGAGTCAGATGCTTAACTTACTGAGCCACCCCAGGTGCCCCTTCTTTGCCCATTTTTAAACTGGATTATCTGTTGAAAGCATTCTTTATATCCTCTGGATATTAAACCCTTCTCAGATATATTATTTGCAATTATTGTTTTCCATTCTGTAGTCTTTTCTCTTGGTATTATATCCTTTGATGAACAAAAATGTTTAATTTTTATGAAGTCCTATTATGCATTTTTTTTTGCATTTGTGCTTTTGGTGTCATATTTAAGAATTCATTGCCCAATCCAAGGTCACCAGAATTTATCTCTATGTATTTCTCTAAGAGTTCATGGTTTCACCTCTTACATTTAGGTGATTGATACATTTTGAGTAAATTTTTGTGTACATTTTGAGGTAAAACTCCAACTTTATTCCTATAGATGTGAAAATCCAGTTGTCCCAGCACCATCTGTAGAAAAACTATTTTTTCCTTATCAAATGTATTTGACAGGCTTATCGAAAGCTGACCACAGATGTGTTTATTTTTATTTCATTGATCTATATGTATGTCTTTACATCACTACCTACAATGTCGTTTTGTTTTTTTTTTTAAAGACTTTATTTACTTATTTGACAGAGCAAGAGATCACAAGTAGGCAGAGAGGCAGGCAGAGAGATGGGGTGGGGAGGTGAAGGGGTTGGGGGGGCTGGGGGGAGCAGGCTTTCCGCTGAGCAGAGAGTGTAGCAGGGCTCAGTCCCAGGATCCTGAGATCATGACCTGAGCTGAAGGCAGAGGCTTACCACTGAGCCACCCAGGTGCCCCCCTACAATGTTTTGATCACTGTAGCTTTGTAAGTTTTGAAACCAGAAGTATGAGTTCTCCAACTTTGGTTTTTTTTTGTTTTGTTTTATTTTGTTTTCCCCAAGATGATTTGGCTTCTCTGGGCTCCTTGAAATTTCAAATGAATTGTGGGATTGGCTTTTCCATTCCTGCAAAATAGCAGTTGGAATTTTGATAAGAATTAAGTGAACCTGTAAATCATTTGGGTAGTATTGACATCATAACAATATTAAGTCTTTCAATCCATAACTATGGGATGTCTTTCCATTTACTTGTGTCTTTTTTAATTTCTTTCAAAAATGTTTTATAGTGTCTGCTACACAACTCTTTCACCTTCTTAAATAAATTTATTCCTAGGTGCTTTATTCTTTTGATGCTCTTGTAAATGGAGTTGCTTTCCTAATTTCCTCTGTGGATTCTTCATTGCAAGTACTAAAAAACAAATAGTTTCTTATACCCTGCAACTTGGTTGAATTTGTTTATTAGCTCTAGTAACTTTCTTACAAAATCTTTTGGATGTGTGTATATAGAATCATACCATATGGGAATAAAGATAGTTTACTTCTTCCTTTCCTATTTTGGGTGCTTTTTATTTTATGTCTAATGGCTCTTGTTTGAAATCCATCACAATATTGAAATGCAGTAGTGGAAATAGATATTCTTGTCTTATTTTTTATCTTAAAGGAGAGCTTTCAGTCATTCAAAATGAGTAAGATGTAGACTGGATTTTTAAAAACTGGGTTTTATTGTCTTCAGAAATTTACCTTCTGTTCCTAGTCTCTGGTGTTTTTATCATGAAAGTGTGTTAAATTTTTTTCAAATGATTTTTGGTATCATTGAGATTATCATGTGTCTTGTTTTATTAACTTCATTCTATTAATGTGGTATATTACATTGATTTTCTTATTTTTGATAACCTTAGCATCTCTAAGATAAACTCCACATGGTCATGGTGTATAAACCTTTTAATTTGCTATTGTATTTGTTTTGCTAGTATTTTGTTAAGGATTTTTGCATTTCTATATACTATGGATATTGTGTGTAGTTTTATTTCCTTGTAATGTCTTTATCTGATGTTGGTATCAGGTAATGCTGGCCCTTCAGAATAAGTTGGAAAGTGTTTCCTTCTATTTTCCTTCTAAATATTCCTTCTATTTTTTTGGAAGAGTTTGAGAAGAATTGGTGTGAAGTCATTCCATGTTTAACAGAATTTGCTAGGGAAGTCATCTGCCTTGAGTATCTTTGTTAGGAGGTTGTGGGTTATTTATTTGATTTTTTTATTATTATGGGTTTGTTTGAGATTTTCTCTTTACTCGAGTCAGGTTAGGTAATTTATGTGTTTCTAGGAGCTTGTCACTTTCATCTAGGCTATCTAATTTGTTGATGTACAGTTGTTCCTAGTATTCTCCTATAATTCTTTTTGTTTATGTAAGGTCACTCTTACCCATTTTTTTTAAAGTGGCTTATTGAAGTCTCTAAGTGTTACTGTAGAACTGTCTGTCTTTTCAATTCTGTCCAGTGTTGCTCCATATATTTTAGGACACTGCTTACTAGTATATATAAGTTACAATTGTTATACTCTCTTGATGATATGATTGGTTATAGAATGTTTTTCAATCTCACAAATTTGACTACCCTAATTGTTAATTGAATGAATTTATTTTGAGTTCACTATGTTTATTGTTACATCTATTTCACTGGTTTACAACCCAAACTATCATTGGTTTCTTTCTTACATCATAAAGTAACCTAGTCTTTCATTTCTGTCCTCCTAAATGAAATCCAGTTTTAAGACTTAATTCTCATCACCCACTTGAGTCTTATCAACTAACCAATATGCTAGTTTCTTTGTCAATGACATATTTCAACCTCTTGGAGACTGCTCCCACAAACCAGCATTCTCAAATGCCACCTCATCAAATCACCAGCAAAGATTTTTTTCTCTATATAGGTTAGTAGACTGGGTCATAAACAATTTTATTTGCCCTTCTGATTTGAATACCAATATAAAAATTAAAAGAGACCACAAAAAAAGATAATGCTTTCCAAAAGAATGTATAATTTATCTATGTACATAAATCATTCACAATCTTTAGTAGCATAACATTGTGAATACCTATAAAGGCCAACAATAAGTAGTCTATTATTGTAGTATAAATGCCAGCCAATTGAAGGCCATGAAATCTTTTTGAAAGAGTTGTTTTAAGCTACCTTTTTGTTGTTCTGCCTTTATAAGGCAAAGTAACATCAAGGGTGCCTATTGAGATATGGCATAAGATATTGCATGACCCCCAGGAAGTATGAGATGTGCAAATGTCTAGAAGAAAAAAACAATAAAGTGGGTCCAACTCTCCAACTTGAATTGAGCAAATAAAACTGGTGCATTAAGATTCATATGTTATCATATTTAACAATTTAGATATAAATATTTAATTACAGGTGATTGGATACTTTATTTGAACAAATTTCTGAGGAGAGTCACTTAGAGGATTTTCACAGGGAATCTCTAATCCCTAGAAAGACTCTTTTATTTCTAAGGGAAGATTTAAAAATCTCCAACCACCTTTATCAAACTTGTTCAATTGTGCAACCATTTGTTAAACATTTAATTTGTACTCGGTCCGGTACTGTCCATTGGGGTAAAGAAATAAATGACAAAAATGTTCATATTTAGGTGGTAGGTAAATGTGTAGACATCTTGTGTTAGTCTGTTAAAGCTGCTCTAACAAAATACCATAAACTCGGTAACTTATGCACAGCAGAAATTTGTTGCTCAAAGTTCTGAATACGGTTGCATTCAGGTTAATTCCTGATTCATAGGTGATGCCTTATCACTCCGCCCTCACATGGTAGAAGGGATTAGGGATCTCTCCAGACCCTCTTTTATAGGCACTAATCTGATTCAAGGGGGCTCTACCCTCATGACCTAAGAACTACCCAAAGGCCCACCAATTCCTAATACCCTTATCTTGCTATTGAGATTGCAATGTATTAATTGGGTGTGGGGAGAAACACAAAGTTTAAGACCACAGCACACATACGGTTTAAGTAAGAAGTGACATTGTTGGGGATTGAGAACCACAGCTGCGTTCCACAGTACAAACCAAGCCAATGACTACTTGAGCAAGAGAGGTTAAAAAAAAATCTTATCCCAATGGTGCTACTTACAATTAGTAAAATTGTTCTCCACAGAAACATTGCAGGCCAGGAGAGAGTGGCATGATATATTCAAAGTGCTGAATGGGAAAAAATCTGCAGCCAAGAATACTCTATCCAGCGAGGTTATCATTTAGAACAGAAGGAGAGATAAAGAGTTTACCAGGTGAACAAAAACTAAAGAATTCATGACCACTAAAACGAGTAAGATTGAATAATGTCCCAAAATCATAATTCCATTTATGGAACCACAAGACTTTATGATCCTATTTTGAAACTCCCCTCAGTACTTGGCCACATCAACTCAAACCACCTTCACCAAGCCTTGAACTTTATTGTCCTTTTGTGCTATTTATTAGAAATGTGTACCACTTTAGATTTGAAAGCCTTTTGAGATCAGGTATTATGTCCTATTCAATTTTGGATCTTCTATGATGCTCAGAATAGTGCTTTGGATATACAAGTCAAGTCCCATATGTTTTCTGTATAAAATACTATAATAGTAACTAGAGAGAACTGAGAAATGGCAAATTTGGAGTCAGCTATGATGATAGGGAAAAGTCAGTGATGAGATTAGGGTAATACCTAGCAAAGAGAATTTGCAATAAGATACAAAAGTACCAATAGAACCTGCATTTATTTATTAGATAAACATATTTATTTTTATTTAATACATATTTGTTAAAATTTTGTGCTTCTTAATCTTTTAGTGATCGAGTAGAGAATAGGTGATCTTTGAACATCTATGTGTTTATATCAGATCAATTTGACAAGTATCATAGAAAATGTTGTTCTTGGGCTAAGACAGCTCATTTTCATATTAGATAGACTCAGCAACAGCAAGTTCTAAAACAAGCCGTAGTATATGCACTATAAGCACAAGAGACACACTGTGAGAAACAAAGAGAATAAGTGATTGCAAATGATTATGTGTTTCTGAGTTTGGTACCCCAAAGTATGGTGTGATTAACACTGAGAGTGATGGAAAAGATGAGGGATATAAAGTGGTTTTTCCACTTTCTTAGCATGCATATATTGTGATTTATAATAAGAAATATATATTTGTTTTGTCTTAATTCTGGCACACATCTCCTAAAGTTTTTGGAATTTCCTAAGTGATGAGAGTGATCAAGGTATTTTTGTTATGTTAATGAGGTGACTTTTGTCCCATAGCTGAGGAAAGAGGCTGATTACCAGGAGAACAAGCCATGTGATTAGAGGGTTGGAATTTTCAATCTCACCCACCCATCACACCACTTGCCCCCCAACATCTGGGGAGCAAAAAGGAGCTGAAGGTTTAATCAATTGCCAATGATTAATGACTTAATCAATCATGCCTCTGGAATAAAGCCTTCATAAAAACCCAAAAGATTTGGGTTCAGAGAGTTTCCAAGTTGATGAACACATGAAGATTTGGGGAGAATAGTATGCTGAGTAAGTCATGAAACTCTGTCCTTTCCCCATGTCTTGCCCTATGCATCTCTTCCATCTGGCTGTTCTTGAGTTACATCCTTTTATAGTAAACCAATAGTCTAATGAGTGAAATGATTTCCTTAGTTCTGTGAGCAACTCTAGCAAATTAAACAAACCCAAGAAAGGGGTCATAGGAACCCCTGATCTACAGCGGGTTGGTCAGAAGTACAGATAATAACCTGGGCTTGTGATCAGTATTTTGAGTTTGAGGGAATTATTGGAACCTCCAATTTGTAGCTGGGAGGTCAGAAGCACAGGTGACATTCTGGGATTGTGAGTGGTGTCTACAGAGAGAAGCAGTCTTATAGAACTGAACTTTTAACCTGTGAAATCTGATGCTATCTTCAGGTAGATAGGGTCAAGATTGAGTAGAATTGTAGAGACACCCAGTAAATGTTCAAAAATTGCTTGTTGGTATAGGAAACCTCCCCCCACTGGAACTGGTAACCAGAATCTATTTTAACATGTAAACTTTTGATTGGTAATAATAGCAATACAAATTTGGAGTTCTGATACTGGGGATATGTATGTGACTATATATGATATAAAAGAAAATTTAAACCACCATTCCGGGTGCTTAAGTACCCTTCTCTTACTCTTCTCTAGGAAAAGAAAATTTCTCTCCAAAAGCCACTGCAGTCTTCACACAATATTTCTGTTATCCTCTCTATGATTAATTTATTCAAATTACTTTCTAGATGCTTCTTTCAAAAATTGCTTAATACTCCCTTCTCTGTGGTGGCTACCCTGACTGGTTTGAGCCAAATGAATTAAACCATACATCCTTGGCAGTTGTGAATAGCTAAAATTGGCTATATATGTTTTCTATATATTTCAATATTTTGTAGGGTTTTTCATCATGTTTTTTGCTTATTGTTTTTGTTAGTACTAATTTGTGTTTTATTTCATTAAATAAGGATATAAATAAATTGCCATTATAAAAGGTAAATAAATCTAAGCTCATTTTACTTTAAATTTCTCAAGAATAGGCGTTTTTGCCAATAATTTCATGCAGGTGTCCTTTCAGTACTCCGCTGTTTTTTTTTCCTATCAACTCACTGACAAATGCTTGGATAAATAGCAGTCAAGAATTAGAATGATAATTTTATTTTTATTTTTAAAATACAATTTCCAACAATATAGGAAATTAAAATTTGCAGTGATTCTTATTTGGATGCAAATAAACTATCACTTATATCTCTAATATTGTGACCCAAAAACCATTTTACTGGTTTACGTGGTAAATGAAATCCATAATAACTAGATACCAACACCCTGATGTTGCTTTGGGCAGATTATTTGAAACAGTACAAATTGATCATTATAAATTCCAGTTCTATGGTCCAATTGCCCTATTACATTCCCTACTCTCTTTTATTCAAGAATGAATAACACAGTGTAAACAAACCCTTTTTTCAAAAGAGTATTTTCAACATTTTGTTAAATGACACTGGTCTCTACAATATTTCTCAAGCTTTAGTGGACATGAGAAATATTTCAAAATAAATCTATTTTGTATTTTCATTCCTGCTTTAGGAAATCTGTGGGGGGTGGGGAGCAGACTATATCAATAGTTTGCATCTGCTATCCATCACTTAAATCATAGTTAACTCAAAAACTGGTTGTGATTTTTAATTATATAAAGGTAATATTCTAATACACTAAACAAACTCCAAATGCCCAAAAATATTAAATTATTTTGTACCTAAAGGAGCTTATTACAATGGCTTCACCATTATTTTGAGCATTAGCTAACAAGAGAGGAATATGGAAGTAGGTAGCATTTTTAAATTAAAATTTAAAAATTAAAATTTTCAAAAGGAAAAAATATCAAGTTAGTCACTGTTATTGCATTCCCTAGAATTTCAAATTTCCTCAGATCTAAAAATGTGGCCAAAATGGTGATTAATATAAGTCCTTGACACAAAGGAAGAGAACAAATCAACATTAGTAATTCAGAAAATATTCCGATGACAGTAATGACATTTACTTCATTAAAATGGTCAAATTATTCTCAGTTTCTTTTAAAACAGTGAAGATATATGGTGTCTCTATGTCAATTGTAATTCTATTTATTATGTAACATTTAATGCTCTGTATTTTTCAACCATAAAGCTGCCTCAAATGGTTGTATTTGACAAGAAACATCTAGATATTAAGTCAATCAACTCTTTAATGCATCAAGTACACTGTATTTATATTTTTAATTAGCATCCAGGGAAATTGACACAGGAGAGTTCTTTCCAGACAGTCTTTGAAGTTAGAGTCATGATAAAATATTGGATAATTAATCAATGTCCAGTTGTTTTAGGTAAGTAAATAAGATAAATTTTTCTCTTTCTCCTGAGTTCTGATTATTTAAATTAATATCTTTTTTTACCATCACTAATTTTTTTTCATTTTTTTAACTTATATTCTTCTGTTCTATGGTATAGATTTTAATGTGCTATTCCACAGTTTGAGTTTTTAAACTAAGATCTATAAAATTATCTTTAAGTTGTACTATTTACTCTGTGAGTTATAATTTACATAACCAACTATATTCTTATATTTTTACTTCAAAATATTAACAACGATTTAATTACATGATTCTTTGTTTCTTCTCTTAGTTGGCTACATGTTTCTTTCTTGGTTTTGACTGTAACTCTATTATTGTTACAGTCCTTAAAATGAATTATTTTACCTTTGGTAATAATAATTCAATTTAACAATAACCAAAAAGGTATGCATAAGAGAAAGGTTAAATGTACTAATATAGTAGATGAGAAAATGCCATTTACAAAGTATGCAAAGGTCATGTAAAAATAGTAAATGAAAATGGAATTTCTTATTTATTGGATTAGAAGAGAAGCCCTAATTGAGGAAAACAGGTAGGGAACTGGATCCATAAATTTAAGTACAGTATATAAATATAGAGATGAAGACAGTGAATATGGACAGGAGGAAGAGATATATTAAAGAAAATAATAGAAGACCAGATCTGTAGGATGGATTTGCAAACTTTATATGGAATCTGAGGGCAGATTAGAGTAGAAAATTTTCAAAAGCACTTAATGGGGAAGTTAGTGAATAAGGAAAAGAGTATGATAATGAAACTTATGGAAGGTTCTTCTAGACTCAAGGCATAATCAGTAAATGAGACACATAACACTTAAGTTTTGATAAGATAGTCAATTTTTTGTTTCTTTTTAAATTTTTTTTCAAGTTTTTACTTCAATCCCTGTTAGTTAGCATACAGTGCTACATTAACTTCTGGTGTACAACACGTGACTCAGCATCTCCATTTATCACCCTGCAGTCCCAAGTGCACTCTTAATCCCCATCACCCATTCAATCTATCACCACATCCCCTCCCCTCTGGCAACCATCAATTTGTTCTCCATAATTTGTCCAATGATTTGTCTCTCTCTCTTTTCTCTTTGCTTGTTTGTTTTGCTTTTAAATTCCACATATAAGTGAAATCACATGGTATTTGTCTTTCTCTGACTTACTTTGCTTAGCACTATACTCTCTAGCTCCATCCATGTTGTTGCAAATGGAAAGATTTCATGCCTTTTTATGGTTGAGTAATATTCCATTGTGTGTGTGTGTGTATGTATGTATATATATATATATATATATATACATATATATATATATATGTATGCCACATCTTTATCCATTCATCAATCGATGGACACTTAGGCTACTTCCATATCTTGGCAATTATAAATAATTCTGTTAAAAACATAGGGATGCTTGTATCCCTTTGAATTAATGTTCTTACAATTTGGGGGAAATACCCAGTAGTGCAATTGCTGGATCATAAGCTAGTTCCACCTTCAAATTTTCGAGGAACCTCCATACTGTTGTCCACAGTGACTGTATTGCTACCGACAGTGGATGAGTGTCTAGGATAGTCAATTTTGAATTGTCTAGAGACTAAACCAGGTATGAAAGAACATAAATCAGTTTAATTTCCAAAGAGGAACAACATAATAGTATAGGATACTGTGACGTGGAGACAATAAGCTAAAATTGAAATGAACTTTACACGTGTCTCTGTGTCTTCTAGAGTTTTTTGTTATGTTTAAACAGATAACAATAGATATTTTTCACTTGTAAATTTTGTTTAATCTTACCCACATTTCCTTTCTTAAACTGCCAAAGCCTGGTACCCTAGAATGAGGAACATGAAGTTAGATTGAATCAAAACCCCTAATTTAGAAGCCCCAGTGTAGTATCATCATGCTCTTCAAAACTAATTATATTTGGCTATTGGTTATTTGATTGATTTTTCTAGAGTATTAAAAAAAATCACTTACATAGTGAGAATATAACTCAAGACTTCTGACTCTTGAATGCAACCACTAGAGCACATGCTGATGACCTTTGTATGGCACCATAGAAATAATTTATAAAGTTTTAAAAACCATAGTCTAGTATTTGGGGTTTAGAGCCAGGAGACATGTATATTAGAGAGGCAGCTACTTCATCCAACAAATATAAATTGATTTTAGTTGTAAGTGTGGTCTAATTCACTTAGCTTAAATTATTTAAGCATCACTTATAAATGTATTCAATACCAAATTATAGCTGAAACTTTTGTCTCCAAAAATAGAATGTTTCATTGTATAGGAGATGGAAATCTGGGTTCATCATGAAAAGTTGACACAGCATTATTTTTCCTAGTTTGGTTGTAAAATTTTATTTAGCATGAGGAAGCTGACATATTTTAGAGGACATATATTTAAAGTTCTCCAACTGTAATATAATTCTTTAATATTTTATTTGCCTCAGGTGGTACAATAATATGTTTATATACTTACTGGTACAGTGTGTTGAGCCTTATTCTCATTGGTACTCACAGTCTTGATAGAAATGTTGAGCAAGCAAGTATATTTTAAATGTCATTTCATCATCTTTGGATAATCCCTCAAGTGTGACTAGATGGCTCATCTGTGGGGTTCTTGCCAGTACTCCATGGCAGCTCAAAAAATTCTTTATGTGAAAAAGAAAGAAAAATTTTTATGTGAGGACATACAACGGCCACAGTCTATTTAAAGCATACAGTCGAAACTGCACAGATTAAGGCTGTGTTTTTCATAGCAAACACGAGATTGAGACTAGTTTAGTTGTCTATCTGCAAGAATGGGGATGGATGGATCCAGTGGAGATCAAGCCATCTTTTGTTGCCACTGCTATCTGTTCAGAAGACTAAATCCACTCAAGAAACAGGAGAGCCCTGCACCAACAAGTAAGAAGTTAGTCTTTGGGATATGAAAATCCTGGGAAAATTCAGTAAAAGGTAAACTTCCATGGCATTATAGAAACTGCTTTTAATAAGATCGAACACCACTTGTATATAGATTAGATCCTAGCAGTAGGCTGAACTGAACTGAACTTATAAGTCACCAAATATTAAGCAATCAGCTCAGGCAAACAGCTGTTACATAAACCTAAAAGTATTAAATAACTTATAATTAGCCACAGACAGAATGCATGGAGGTGAGTAGACCTGCATGTACAGGACTCTTTCTGGACCCTCTTAGACTATGTATTCCAGATTGAATAAACTTCAAATAAAAAATCCAAGCCAAAAGTCACACTACAAAAGTATCTGAAAGTGTTTGAAAGTTCAAAGTTTCGAACTTAAAAGCTAAGAGGAAGAGAAAATCTTAATTCATTATTTTATTTTATTATTTTAAATATTATTATTATTTTATTAAAATTTATTTTAATATTTATTTTATTATTTTATTATTATTTTATTATGTATTTTATTTGTTTTATTTATTTTATTTATATTTTTATTATATTTCTATATTTATAAATTTATTTATTATATTTATATATTTATTATATATATTTATTATATATCTATTATATTATTATATTAAATAAAATATTATTTTATTTCATTAATATTATTTATTTTATTAATATTATTTTATTATTTAAAAAGTGTTTTTTCTCCTATTTGGAGGGCTTGTGACCACTACATTTCCAAAAGAGGGCAGATAATTTACTAAATTAAATGTGAGTGATAATCCATAGAAATTTGCATGACGCAAAGTAGAAAGTCAACAAATATTTGTTAAATGAATAAATAAAATTAATGTGAAGAAAAATATTTTTCAAACATTCTAAAGTAAGCCTCAAAATTATATGGAAATAATATAATTTGTTTGCAGGTTTGTTTGTTTTGTTTTACCTTTAAAAATAAGTTTTCTCCCTAAATACCTAAATTACCTTAATTCGGTTTAACCTAAACAATTAAAAGAAAATGACTATTGGCATGCTTTTTCTAATTTACATGACATAATAGGATAATCTGATTTTATTTAAGGAAATTGATCAGATTCTTGGTGGGATTTATTTGTTAAGCCATGCAAAGAAAGTCTTCATCATTCTATTTATAAATATAGACTCATACACTTGGTTATAACTTCACATAACTATATTGAAATCAGGTGTGAATAGAAGAATGTACCAAGTCTGTTTTGAAGCATCATCCTACTTTTTTCCTGCAGTTGGATTGTTATATTAACACTATTCTAGGGGCACCTGGGTGGCTCAGTCGGTTGAGCATCTGCCTTCGGTCAGTCATGCCCCCAGAGTCCTGGGATCAAAGTCCTGGATCGGGCTCCCTGTACTAAAAGGAGCCTGCATCTTCCTCTCCCACTCCCACTACTTGTGTTCCCTCTCTTGCTGTTTCCCTCTGTCAAATAAATAAATAAAATCTTAAAAAAATAAAATAACACTATTCTAAATCAGTAAAACAGAATTACTCTAAAAATTGTAAAATAACCTATAACAGGGAAAGAAAGATATCCAAAGGCAAACATTGTATTATCCAAACCAGACAGTACTAATATTTCTGGATGAAGGAAGCATCCTACCATACCTGTTTCCCTCTGGGGCTTTGATAACCTGTTGTACTGAGAGCCACGTTCACCCTTCAGGACTTTGAGGGTGCTGGCCTAAGTACGAGCCTAGTCCCCTCCACACCACTGGAAAGAAGTCCATGGTGGCTTCCATAGTTCCAAAGCAGGCCGTCTCTTCATTTTTTTAATGGAATTTAATGTTTTTTATTAATTATTTTTATTAACATATAATGTATTATTTGCCCCAAGGGTACAGGTCTGTGAATCATCAGGCTTACACATTTCACAGCACTCACCATATCACATACCCTCCTCAATGTCCATAACCCAACAATCCTCTCAATATCCCCACTCTCCCCACCAAACCTCAGTTTGTTTGGTGAGATTAAGAGTCTCTTATGGTTTGTCTGCCTCCTGATCCCATCTTATTTGATTTTTTCTTTCCCTAATCCCCAACACCCCCCACCTTCCTCTCAAATTCCTCATATCATATCAGGGAGACAATATGATAATTGTCTTTCTCTGACTAACTTATTTGCTCAGAGTAATACCCTCTATTTCCATCCATGTCTTTGCAAATGGCAAGATTTCATATCTTTTGATGGCTGCATAGTATTCCATTGTGTGTGTGTGTGTGTGTGTGTGTGTGTAATCACTTCTTCTTTATCCATTCATCTGTTGATGGACATCTAGGTTCTTTCCATTGTTTGGCTATTGTGGACATTGCTGCTATGAACATTTGGGTGGACATGCCCCCTTAGATCACTACATTTGTATCTTTAGGGTATATATACATCCAGGAGTGCGATGGCTGGGTCATAGGGAAGCTCTATTTTTAACTTTTTGAGGAACCTCCATGCTGTTTTCCAGAGTGGCTGCACCTGTTTGCATTCCCACCAACAGTGTAGGAGGGTTCCCCTTTCTCCCCATCTACTCCAACATCTGTTGTTTCCTGACTTGTTAATTTTAGCCATTCTGACTGGTGTGAGGTGGTATCTCATTGTGGCTTTGATTTGTATCTCCATGATGCCAACTGATGTTGAGCACTTTTTCATGTGTCTGTTGGCCATCTGGATGTCTTCTTGGCAGAAATGTCTGTTCATGTCCTCTGCCCATTTCTTGATTGAATTATTTGTTCTTTGGGTGTTAAGTTTGATAAGTTCTTTATAGATTTTGGATACTAGTCCTTTATCTGATATGTCATTTGTGAATATCTTCTCCTATTCTGTCAGTTGTCTTTTGGTTTTGTTAACTGTTTCCTTTGCTGTGCAAAAGCTTTTGATCTTGACAAAGTCCCAATAGTTCATTTTTGCCCTTGATTCCCTTGTCTTTGGTGAGGTTTCTAGGAAGAAGTTGAAGCAGCTGAGGTCGAAGAGGTTGCTGCCTGTGTTCTCCTCAAGGATTTTAATGGATTCCTGTCTCACATTAAGGTCTTTCATCCATTTTGAGTCTATTTTTGTGTATAGTATAAGGAAATGGTTCAGTTTCATTCATCTGTCTGTGGCTGTCCAATTATCCCAACACCATTTGTTGAAGAGACTGTCTTTTTTCCACTGGACATTCCTTCCTGCTTTGTCGAAGATTAGCTGGCCATAGAATTGAGGGTCTATTTCTGGGCTCCCTATTCTGTTCCATTGATCTATGTGTCTGTTCTTGTGGCAATACCAAACTGTCTTAATGATTGCAGCTTTGTAATAGAGCTTGAAGTCTGTATTTGTGATGCCACCAACTCTGACTTTCTTTTTCAACATTCCTCTGGCTATTCAGCATCTTTTCTGGTTCCATATAAATTTTAGGATTATTTGGTCCATTTCTTTGAAAAAAAAAAAAAAGATGGTATTTTGATAGAGATTACATTAAATGTGTAGGTTGCTCTAGGTAGCATAGACATTTTCACAATATTTGTTCTCCCAATCCATGAGCATGGAACATTTTTTCATTTCTTTGTGTCTTCCTCAATTTCTTTCATGAGTACTTTATAGTTTTCTGAGTACAGATTTTTAGCCTCTTTGGTTAAGTTTATTCCTAGGTATCTTATGGTTTTGGGTGCAATTGTAAATGAGATTGACACCTTATTTTCTCTTTCTTCTCTCTTGCTGTTGGTGTATAGAAATCAATTGAGTCCTGTGCATTGATTTTTGTATCCTGAAACTTTACTGAATTCCTGTTAAGAGTTCTAGTAGTTTTGGAGTGGAGTCTTTTGGGGTTTCCACATAAACTATCATATCATCTGCAAAGAGTGAGAGTTTGACTTCTTTGCTGATTCAGATGCCTTTAATTTCTTTGTGTTGTCTTATTGCTGAGGCTAGGGCTTCTAGTACTATGTTGAATAGCAGTGGTGATAATGGACATCCCTGCCATGTTCCTGACCTTAGGGGAAAACTCTCAGTTTTTCCCCTTGAGAATGATATTCGTTGTGGATATTTCATAGATGGCTTTGATGATATTGAGGTATGTACCCTTTATCCCTACACTTTAAAGAGTTTTGTCAAGAAAGGATGCTGTATTTTATCAAATGCTGTTTCAGCATTGAGAGTATCATATGTTTCTTGTTCTTTCTTTTATTAATCTATTGTATTACATTGATTGATTTCTGGATGTTGAACCAACCTTGCAGAGCAGGAATAAATCCCACTTGATCATGGTGAATAGTCCTTTTAATATACTGTTGGATGCTATTGGCTAGTATTTTGGGGAGAATTTTTGCATCTGTGTTCATCAAGGATATTGGTCTGTAATTCTCCTTTTGATGGCATCCTTGTCTGGTTTTGGGATCAAGGTAATGCTGGCCTCATAAAATGAGTTTGGAATTTTCCCTTCCATTTCTATTTTTTGGGAACAGTTTCAGGAGAATAGGTATTAATTCTTCTTTAAATGTTTGCTAGAATTCCCCTGGGAAGCCCTCTGGCCCTGGGCTCTTGTTTTTTTTTTTTTTTGTTTGTTTTGTTTTGTTTTTTAAAGATTTTATTTATTTATTTGACAGGCAGAGATTACAACTAGGCAGAGAGGCAGGCAGAGAGAGAGGAAGGAAAGCAGACTCTTTGCTGAGCAGAGAGCCCGATGTGGGGCTCGATCCCAGGACCCTGGGATCATGACCTGAGCCGAAGGCAGAGGTTTTAGCCCACTGCGCCACCCTGGGCTCTTGTTTGTTGGGAGATTTTTAATGACTGCTTCAATCTCCTTACTGGTTATGGGTCTGTTCAGGTTTTCTATTTCTTCCTGGTTCAGTTGTGGTAGTTTATATGTCTCTAGGAATGCATCCATTTCTTCCAGATTGTCAAATTTGCTGGTGTATAGTTGTTCATAATATGTTATTATAATTGTTTGTATTTCTTTGGTGTTAGTTGTGATCTCTCCTCTGTCATTCATGATTTTATTAATTTGGGTCCTTTGTCTTTTCTTTTTGATAAGTCTGGCCAGGGTTTTATCAATCTTATTAGTTCTTTCAAAGAACCAGCTCCTAGTTTCATTGATCTGTTCTACTGTTCTTTTGGTTTCTATTTTATTGATTTCTGCTCTGATCTTTACTATTTCTCTTCTCGCTGGGTTTATGCTTTCTTTGCTGTTCTTTCTCCAGCTCCTTTAGGCATAGAGTTAGGTTGTGTATTTAAGATCTTTCTTATTTCTTTTTTTAAAATTATTTTTAAAGATTTTATTTATTTATTTGACACAGAGAGAGATCACAAGTAGGCAGAGAGGCAGACAGAGAGAGAGAGGGAGAAGCAGGCTCCCCGCTGAGCGTAGAGCTTGATGCACGTCTTGATCCCAGCACCTGGGATCATAACCTGAGCTGAAGGCAGAGGCTTAACCCACTGAGCCACCCAGGCACCCCAAGACTTTTCTTATTTCTTGAGAAAGGCTTGTATCACTATATACTTTCCTCTCAGGACTGCCTTTGCTGTGTTCCACACATTTTGAACCATTGTGTTTTCATTTTCATTTGTTTCCATGAATTTTTAAAATTCTTCTTTAATTTCCTGATTGACCCATTCATTCTTTAGTAAGATGCTCTTTAGCCTCCATGTATGTGAGTTCTTTCCAGCTTTCCTGTTGTGATTGAGTTCTAGCTTCAGAACATTGTGGTCTGAAAATATGCAGGGAATGATCCCAATCATTTCATACCAGTTAGACTTGATTTGTGACCCAGGATGAATCTATTCTGGAGAATGTTCCATGTGCACTAGAGAAGAATGTGTATTATGTTGTTTCATGATGGAATGATCTGAATATATCTGTGATGTCCATCTGGCCCAGTGTGTCATTTAAGGCCTTTATTTCCTTGTTGATCTTTTGCTTGGAAGATCTGTCCATTTCATTAAGGGGGGTGTTAGAGTCCCCTACTATTACTGTATTATTGTTAATGTGTTTCTTTGATTTTGTTATTAATTGGTTTATGTAGTTAGCTGCTCCCATGTTAGGGGCAGAGATATTTAAAATTGTTAGATTTTCTTATTGGACAGACCCTTTAAGTATGATATAGTGCCATGAATTCTATGCGTTATTTTCCCCTAGCTCTAGATTTCTGCTGTTCTCCTTAATTGGTGAGCTTGGTCTCGGCTGGATGTTCTTGCTGATCTTCTGGGGGAGGGGCCCATTGCAATGAGTATCAAATGTCTTTCCACAAGGTGGAATTGTACTGCCCTTGCCAGGGACCAGGCTAAGTAATCTGCTTGGTTCGCTCTGGTAGATTTTGTTCCCTGAATGCTTTCTGTAGAGCTCTGGAGGATGGGAATGAAAATGACAACTTCCCAATCTCTGACCCAGAGGAGATGAGAGCTCGGGCCCCACTCCTCAGTGTGCCCCTGGAGAAGAGCAGACAATCACTCCCTTTTCCCTGGTGTCTGGCCGTGCTCTGTGCTATCCAGCCTGTGACTGAGAATTTCTATCTCTGGTGCACAGTCCCATTTGGAGTCTCCAAATCCAGCTGATTCCTGCCACACATTCCTGTGCCATTCCTCCTGGAGGAGGAAGGAGGGGGTCTCTCTGGATCTGCCATTTGTGGGGTCCCTGCTCAAAGAGCAATGGCCCCTCTGTGCCTTGGATCATGGTTTAAGGTAACCCCAATCTGGAGGCTCACTCCTTGGCTCTGTTTCTATAGTTGTCTTCTTTGGTCTGATACCTGACAGCTCTGCCACACTCAGACACCCTTGATCTTTCTGTGACCCCATGGGACCTGAGACCACACTGTCCCCACAAGACCTCCACCCCTGTTTAGCCTATGGAGCAATGTCCCTCAGTGGAGCAGACTTCTAAAAGTTCTGATTTTGTGCTCCACTGCTTGCCGGGATCCAGCCCATCTCCCCATGGTCTATCTTCCCATCATTTCAGATTCACTTCTCTGCATGTCCTGCCGTCCAGAAAGTGGTCGAATTTCTGTTCCTGGAGTTGCTGCTCTTCTTCTCTTCTAGCTCCTGTTGAGTTTGTAGGTGTTTGGAATGGTTTAAAAAATATCCAGCTGAACTCCTGGGACCCAATGTCATTTCAGTGTGCTACTCCTCTACCGTCTTGGCCCCAGCCCTCTCTTCAGTTTTATCCCGCTTTTCCTGGAGCTGTGAGAAGCAGAGAATAAATTTTTTATCTATCATCTTCATAAATTTGTATCTATAATATATATGTATGTTATATGTATTAATAATAGTACATATCAACAAAGCCCATTTTCCTTTTATTGTACACAATGTAACACTCTGTACACTTCACTTCATAGATCAGTGACCCATGCATATTTCTCTGTTTCTCTGTTACAATATCATTTGAAATATGATATAAAATAATGTAGAATAGGTTTTTAAAAAATAAAGGGATCATTATTAATCACACTATACACTTTACCTATTGAATTTAGTTTTTTTTTAAATTTTTTCTGTATAGTATAAACACAACTCTGAGAAATTCCTACAAGTACTTCTAGCAGTCAGTGGTTATTGTAAGTTTGAAGATTCTTTTTTTTTTTTAATTTTTATTTTTTATAAACAAATTTTTATCCCCAGGGGTACATGTCTGTGAATCGCCAGGTTTACACACTTCACAGCACTAACCATAGCACATACCCTCCCCAATGTCCATTACCCCACCCACCTTTCCCAACCCCCTCCCCCAGCAACCCTCAGCTTGTCTTGTGAGACTGAGAGTCACTTATGGTTTGTCTCCCTCCCAATCCCATCTTGTTTCTTTTCTTCTTTTTCTGCCCCCCTAGTCCCCCATGTTGCATCTCCACTTCCTCATATCTGGGATATCATATGATAGTTGTCTTTCTCTGATTGACTTATTTCACTAAGCATGATACCCTCTAGTTCCATCCACGTCGTTGCGAATGGCAAGATTTCATTTCTTTTGATGGCTGCATAGTATTCCATCGTGTATATATACCACATCTTCTTTATCCAT